>CM067497.1:717951-728993 GCA_034552555.1 Semaprochilodus insignis
GCTAACGCATCACACTCACTGAGTCACCGTGCACCGACACGCTACTTACAGCAGGCTAACGCATCACACTCACCGAGTCACCGTGCACCGACACGCTACTTACAGCACACTAACGCATCACACTCACTGAGTCACCGTGCACCTACACGCTACTTACAGCAGGCTAACGCATCACACTCACCAAGTCACCGTGCACCGACACGCTACTTACAGCACACTAACGCATCACACTCACCGAGTCACCGTGCACCGACACGCTACTTACAGCACGCTAACGCATCACACTCACCGAGTCACCGTGGCCCGACACGCTACTTACAGCACACTAACGCATCACACTCACTGAGTCACCGTGCACCGACATGCTACTTACAGCACACTAACACATCACACTCACCGAGTCACCACGCACCGACACGCTACTTACAGCACGCTAACGCATCACACTCACCGAGTCACCGTGGCCCAACACGCTACTTACAGCACACTAACACATCACACTCACCGAGTCACCGTGCACCGACACGCTACTTACAGCAGGCTAACGCATCACACTCACCGAGTCACTGTGCACTGACACGCTACTTACAGCAGGCTAACGCATCACACTCACTGAGTCACCGTGCACCGACACGCTACTTACAGCAGGCTAACGCATCACACTCACTGAGTCACCGTGCACCGACACGCTACTTACAGGACACTAACGCATCACACTCACCGAGTCACCGTGCACCGACACGCTACTTACAGGACACTAACGCATCACACTCACTGAGTCACCATGCACCGACACGCTACTTACAGGATACTAACGCATCACACTCACCGAGTCACCGTGCACCGACACGCTACTTACAGCAGGCTAACGCATCACACTCACTGAGTCACCATGCACCGACACGCTACTTACAGCAGGCTAACGCATCACACTCACCGAGTCACCGTGCACCGACACGCTACTTACAGCAGGCTAACGCATCACACTCACTGAGTCACCGTGCACCGACACGCTACTTACAGCAGGCTAACGCATCACACTCACTGAGTCACTGTACACCGACACACTACTTACAGGACACTAACGCATCACACTCACCGAGTCACCGTGCACCGACACGCTACTTACAGCACACTAACGCATCACACTTACTGAGTTTCTGTACACCAGCGCTTGGTTGGAATGGTGTTGATATCTCGAAAACTGTGGGCAGTTTTTCAGAAGCAGAAGAAGAAGAGTTGCGCAGTCACTAACATGGAGTTGATGAGTCTACTCGGAGTATTTCAACTTTGATGGCCAGGAGCTGACCCCGACTCCTGGACTCTTTAGGAGTTGACTCCTCATCACTAATCCGAAGTGAACACAGCTAATACAGTTATGAGCAGGGTCCAGTGTGTCCTGGATCTTCCCAAGTCGAGTTAGCAATCCATGCAGTCTAAACGCTGCTAACAGTCAAACGCAGTAAACTGATGTAGTAAATGTTTGTGGAATAAGCGATCAATGGAGAGCCATTCCAGACCCATGGAAATGGCAGGAATAACGGAGAACACTCGGTCCACTTGTCTCTCGGTCCACTTGTCACCAGATCACTTGAGACGTATGTGGAGACATACTAATACATGTAGAATCAGTGTGTTTTAATAGATTCATGTTCACCTGAAAACAGTGCACACTTTCCAAGCTCTTGTAATGGATTACACATTACAGTACCGCACAGTGCCGAAACCCCTGAACGAGCTTCATATTACATATGGCCAATAGTATAGGGACACACCTCCTAATTATTCCCTAAGTGGTGTACCAAATCAGGCCCAACTGCACACAAGCCTAAGCTCGCCATGCGCAATGCCAAGCGTCAGCGTAAAGTGTAAAGCATGCCGCCACTAGACTCTGGAGCTGTGGAAATGATGTACACCTCTGGAGTGATGAATCACTCTTCACTGTCTGGTAGTTTGGTGGATGAATCCAGGCGAACACCATCTACCAGAATTGTAAAGTTGTGGAGGGGGCATAATGGTCTCGGGGGGGGGGGTTTCATGGTTTGGGCCTCTTAGTTCAAGACGGTGAAGGGTGATGCTAATGATACAGCACACAAACACGTTGTACACAGCCGTATCCTTCTTTGTGGAGCTATCTGGGGCAGATCCATTTCCTGTTCCACCATGACCGTATCCCTGTGCAGAAAGCAAAGCATGGTTTGACAGGTTTGGTGCAGAGGAACTCCAGTGGCCTACACAGAGCCCTACCCTCAACCACACGGAACACGTCGGGATGGACCGGAATGTCAGATGTGAGCCAGGCCTTCTCGTCCAATGCTCTGTTGGCACAACTTCCCATATACACCCTCATAAAGACTTCATGGGTTTTGCAATGGCCAATACAGGGTGGGTGTCCTCATACATTTGGCCATATTCTCAGTATGCATTGCTATAGGTGTTATTCTTCCCTGAACAGCTAGATATTCATCATGAGAGAGCCAAACGAGACTGAATAAACCACAACTAGACCAACGTACACGGAACACCTAGGTATGCACAGTATGCATCAAGCGTAAAGCCCTGCATAGCATGAATAAACTTGTGGCTACTCGAGATGTTACGGAGGACTTGCTGTCACCTCCATATTTTCTTCGAGTCTGGCATCCGTGTTTACTTTTGTTTACCCATCCAACTCAGCAAACGGATGATACATGAGAGCGTCTCTTCTGAAACTCACCCTGGATAAGATCATCTGATAAGGAAAATGAATTATGCAGCATGCAGTAATATAACCTCTGAATGGTGTGACCCCAGAAGGCCCTCGGCCAATGAGCTCCCAGTTTTCAGAAAGACGAGAGGCTCCGGCAGTCAGGGATTCTTTATACGGCGTAATCTCCGAGGAAAAAAGGCCTCGATAAAATCTGGCTGAGAACAATGCCGAGCCATCATGCCGAGGTCAAGTATTTTTTTCCACGCCGCGTATTCCCTTTCATTGATTGCGATCTCACAATCAGGCTAAAACTGTGGAGGCAGTCATTGATGTCACTGATACAAAAATATGACCCGGGCTCTGCTTGATGGAGGATTCATTTTTTCCTTTGCTTCATAAACTTTAAAGGGACGGTTAGCGATTCTGGAGAACGATGGTTAATATTTGAGCACAGCTGAAAGACAAGTACACCCATTTCTACAGTGCTCCTGCAGAAGCTTAACCACCCCTGACCAATACTGACCTATTGGTTCAGTGAAACAGCTAACATAAAGCAGCAACTTGTTAGAAATTTCCAGTTCCACCTTAAAAATATGCCATAGTTACATTCTGGTGCCTCAGCTTATTCAAACTTTTCCCATTCCACCTTTATTGGTGCAACAGTCAGGCTACATTCTGGCACATCACCTTCTCATTTTAATTGTTTCCTTTCCACCTTAAATGGTGCAACAGTTACATTCTGGTGCCTCAGGTTCTTATTCGAGTTTTCCCGTTCCACCTTAAATGGTGCAGGAGTCACATTCTGGCACCTCAGCTTCTTGTTATAATTTCCCTGTTCCACCTTAAAGGGTTCAGGAGTTACTGGGGTGCCTCAGTTTCTTGCAATAATTTTACCATTCCACCTTAAATTTTGCAACATTTCAGCTACATTCTGGCACACCACCATCTCATTTTAATTTTTCTGTTCCACCTTAAATATAGAAGCAGATATGGGGCACCTCGGCTTATTGTTACAATTTTCCTGTTCCACCTTAAATCATGCAACCGTTATATTCTGGTGCCTCATTTTCCTGTTCCGCCTTAAATGGTGCAGTAGTTAGATAATGGGGAATCTGAGCTTCTTGTTTGAGTTTTCCTGTTCCACCTTAAATGGTGTAACTGTTACATTCAGATGTCTCAGGTGCCAGAATGTAAAAGCTGCTCCATTTAAGGTGGAACGGAACAATAGCAACAAGAAGCTAAGCTAATGCTACACAGTATATACATAACCGCATGCAAAGACTGCAGCTGTGTGCAAATACTCTGGTAAGATGGAGCTTCATTCTCAGTGAACATCAAAAGTTTACACTCGGCACAATGCAGTCAGACAAGTACCGTTCTCCTGGCAACCGCCAAACCCAGACTCGTCCATCGGATTGCCAGACGGAGAAGCATGATTGGTCACTCCAGAGAACACGTCTCCACTGCTGTAGAGTCCAGTGGCGGCGCTTTACACCACTGCATTCAACACTCTGCATTGTGCTTGGTGATGTAAGGCTTAGATGCAGCTGCTCGGCCATGGAAACCCATTCCATGAAGCTCTCTACACACTGTTCTTGAGCTGATCTGAAGGACACATGAAGTTTGGAGGTCTTCCACTTTGTTATAATCCCACTGACAGTTGAGTGTGGAATATTTAGTAGTGAGGAAATTTCACGACTGGACTTGTTGCACAGGTGGCATCCTATCACGGTACCACGCTGGAAGTCACTGAGCTCCTGAGAGCGACCCATTCTCTCACTAATGTCTGTAGGAGCAGTCTGCATGTGTAGGTGCTCCGTTTCATACACCTGTAGCCATGGAAGTGACTGGAACACCTGAATTCAGTGATTTGGATGGGGGAGTGAATACTTTTGGCAATACAGTGTATACTGCTCGACAGAAGATGCTCCAATTCCATTGTAAATCCTATCGCTCCAGAGGCACGTTTAGCTGATTACGATGTAAACGTCTCGGCTGTTCCAACCATATCTCAGAAAAGACAAACATCCTCGACTTGGGTGTCCGTGTCCAGCCAACGCACTTAGCCTTGCAATGTTACTGGCATTCCAGGCTAATTTCAGTCTCCGTAAAGCATGTGGAATCTGAGCATGAATATTTATGTGCATAAACACCCTTAATCTGACGAGCTCACGCCGTGTCATGCTTGACATGTTTGGGCCTGACGCGGCCGAGGCGCGTATGTGTGCCGGCTCTGAGGTGAGACATAAGCCAGAGCCTTCAGCAGTAGAGATGTGTGACAGCTGCAGCCTGAGGGCAACTCCTCACCTATCAATCACTCACCGCCCGCCACTGCGCCCATGCTCACTCAGTGTGCATGGGTGGCATGTCCAGGGTGGGGTGTTGTTGTCAGTCCCCATGCTAAAAATAAAACACAACCAGAAAAGCTACTGTGACCAGCATGTGGACAATAACAGCCCAAACAACAGTCCAGCTTCACTGCGTTTCGTGAATATGCACCTGTTCTGAAATGAATGTCTGCAACACGTTTCCAAAAGAGTTGGGACAGGAATGATTTAATACTAGGAACGCTGTGATATGTCCAAGGAACACCATTAAACAGGTGATGCAGCAGTGCTGCTGCTTAAACACTGTGTCCACTCACTGTCCACTCTATTAGACACTCCTACCTTGCTGGTCCACCTTGTAGACGTACAGTCAGAGACGATAGCTCATCTGCTGCTGCACAGTGCAGTGTTGCTCATCCTCTAGTCCTTCATCAGTGGTCACAGGACGCTGTTGGCTGGACAGGTTTGGTCAGTGGATGATTCTCAGTCCAGCAGTGACACTGAGGTGTCCAGCAGCACTGCTGTGTCTGATCCACTCACACCAGCACAACACACACACTAACACACCACCACCACGTCCGTGTCATAGCAGTGCTGAGAATGATCCTCCACCCACATAATACCTGCTCTGTGGTGGTCCTGTGGGGGTCCTGACCATTGAAGAGCAGGGTAGCATAGCTCACCAGACTGAAAAATGAATCCCCTGTGTCTGAAATGTACCTACCAGCATGTAATCCCTTCACCAGCACCAATAACAGCTGTGACTGGATTGGGCCTGTACTGGACAAGTTTCTGGATGTAGGCCACATCAAAGTTCAGACACTCTTACATCTAAGAATTGGTCAGTTGGTCCAGATTTGGTGGATGCCTTCCCTGGCACAATTCCGAGGAGAATTCCCTGTAGACTGGGATTTTAGTCACTGCTGGTAGACCCGTATAACCGTACGCTTCCATACACCTGCAGATTCAGCTACTTCCTTCACACTATGGTCTTTGGCACGCCCAAATGCAGTCACTCCTTTTAGCCAGTCATTAACATCTGCTTTGGAGCCCCTCTGTACCATCTCTTCCCAATCTATGGATCCCGTCACTCACACCCTGCAGGTATTTATAGCTCCATCATCACCACCATCTGTAGCCCCACAAACATGCCAGATATATGTACTGTGTGTGTATATATATATATATATATCCCATTAATGTTTCTAGTCTAGCTCAGTGTTTTTACATTCCACAGGCATCTGTGGGACCACCTTGACCGTCGTGTTCGCTCTATGGATCCTTCCCCACGCACCCTCCAGCAGCTGTGGGGTGCACTGCAGTCAGCATGGCTCCACCTACCTGTGACAACCTACCAGCAGCCTACTGAGTCACTCACCTGCCTGTCTAGCTGCTGTTTGGGCTGCACCCGGTGGCTACTCTGAATATTAGTAGGTGGTCATAATAATGTGACTCGAAAGTGCGTATGACTTATGATGTGTATTTAAACCTGGAAGCACAGTTTGTGTCCCATCTCGCAGAAGTCCCATCTCTGTGGACAGAGCATGTACACGTCCGTATCTGGCCCTCTAGTTGTGGTACCATTTGGGCCCTCAGCCTGCTCATTAAAGCTCTGGATCTGGATCTCTGGAAAGCTGCTCTGAGACTGTGTCTATTGTTCGAACTGGACTGGGTTACTGCGACACCACTTACGGGACAAAGACGACCTTTCAGCTCACTTCTGGCCTACTTTCGAGAATGACGGCACAAAACCTCAACCATGATGACTTACCTTCACCTCGTTACTCGTGACTCAGTCTCGCCCTTGGCACAGACACAACGTCCTGTTCTGTCCCGCGGCCACACCTCTTCTAAAACGGCTGCTACGCAAAACAAAGCAGCTGACGTCTACCTGTGTTAATCGCAGCCTCGCTGCGGCATTTCGGAGGGGCAGCAGGCACGGAGACCGGGCCATGGAGTGATGTGTTTTACCCCCGTGCCGGGGCTGAAGATTGATTTTCAGGCTCTGACTTCCTTCCACTATGATTATTGTCAGAGCAGGAGATTATATGTAAGCGGAGCCTTGGGATACAGATGCAGCGGAAAGGAACAAATATTGACCTTTACTACCTTCGGATGCAGAGTTTGACATTTACAGCGATGCACGTAACAAGGACCCCAGAAAAGCTTTCAGTAACTCTCCAAGCTCGCATTGATTGTGTAAATTTGTGTTTGTGTACGGTACCTATTTGCTCTTTGCATACATGTGGCACTATTTTTGCATCTTTCTCAATATTGGAAATGTCAGATGTTATAAGAAGTGCAGCTTATCATGTGCGATTGTATTGGCTCCCAGCGCATGGTCGGTCCTTCTTGTTGACGTTTTTTTCTTTATTCCCGCCCGTTCTCCAGGCCAGACCACTCGGAGAACACTCAATCCATATTGATGACGGAGAAAACAATAGAACACTGTCAGCTATTCTGGGCCAGCCATCTCTGCGGTAAAGAGAGATTTCACTGATAGCGCTATCTAAGGCTTACTCGATAGCCATTGCTTTCACTCCGGGCAGCGTTTTTGAAGCACGCGGACAGGAATTGGCAGGCGCTTAGATGGGAGGCCGAAGAAAAAGCTACTACAAATGAGAAGAGAAAAAAAACACACACTTAAATACTGAGCTGAAGTGACGGCAAACCCAACCAGGGTTCAGAAAGCTGATATTTTTAGGAAATGGTCCAGTAACAAAGCACCGCTTCATGCTACAGCAGCAGTGCTTATACTGTACAAGGCCTTGGGCTGCCAATCCAGAATGGTGCCCATTTGGGGGGGCCCTAATTAACCTCTTGGACCCCCTGAATGTCTCAAAATTCTGGGGCGTCCCTGAAAATACTTATGATAAGCTGCCATTGTTTAGCTGCTTCACCCAGAATCTGCAAGCTTCAGTCTTTGGTGTTCTTGACTGGCTAGGGATGCAGCACTCGTCTGCCCTCAGGGTGGCGCTGTCGCAAACCGGGCTACCCAGTTAGATCATTTATACGTGATATAAAAAGGACTAGAGTTAGGATTGGTGCTGCTTTCCTTCTCTGGAGACGCTCTTGGAGAGGAAAGGTAGGGAGTTTGATGTTGAACTTGTTTCTTCCAGACTGGCAGGGAAGAGTGAAGAGGTAGGAGGAGGTCCCTAAGTCCAAGTTCCTAACCTTTGTTTTTAGCTATGTCAAGCCCTTTGTGGTTCTGCAATCTCCAGCCTAGACTTAAACAGTTTGATCATGGGTTTTCTTGCTCTGTGGTTGCAAGCACAGGTTGGTCTTGGACCCCAGTAGGAGAAAGGAGGCCAAGAGTGAATAATGCACACGGAGAACCATCAATTATCACTGTCAGCAAAGTGTGCATTACATATACCACCACTCGGCCACTGAACCCACAGCTACACATGACATCGAATGGCCTCCTCCATTGTCAATGATTGCTTTATCATGGTGGATCCACCGTCCTCATCAAGCAGGTCATTCATTGAGATGGTTCAGTGTGCCTGCTCTCGGCAAGAAACTATGTTCGGCAGCAAACGAAAGATGTGCTATAAGTAGAAGCAGAACAGGAGAGTAAAGCCATGAAGTTCGATGCTGAACTGGCTGAACTTCTAGACTGGTAAGGAGTGAAGAGGTAGAAAGAGGGACTGTGTTGTTTCGTGGGAGTCGCTGCCCCCTACTGTTTACAGTACGACTGTACCAGGTTGCGCCATCTTACAAATTTCTTATTTCAACTGTGGGTTTGAAACCAAGCAAAGCGCTCTCCTGGAAGCCAAGAACCACTTATATCCAAGAACCTTATATCCAGCCAAGTTCCTAACCTTTGTTTTTAACAACGTCAAGCCCTTTGTCTCTGACCTAGACTCAAACAGTTTCATCCCATTATTTTAATGGGTTTTTTCTTGCTCTGTGGTTGCAAGCACAGGTTGGTCTTGGACTCCAGTAGGAGACAGGAAGCCAAGAGTGAATAATGCACATGGAGAACCATCAATTATCACTGTCAGAAAGGTGTACATTAAATATACCATCACTCGGCCACTGAACCCGGAGCTACATGTAGCAGCGATTGGCCTCTTCCACCGTCCCTGATTGCTTTATCATGGTGAATCCACCGTCTCCATCAAGCTGGTTGTTTAATGAGATGGTTGTTTACTAAGAAGTTGAATGTTTCTTCCAGACTGGTAGGGAAGAGTGAAGAGGTAGGAGGAGGGAACGTGCCGTTTCTGGTAATATACTGCCCCCTCTTGTTTCCCGTATGTATGAATTCAACAGGTTGCACCATCTTACAAATTGCCTATTTAAGCTGTGGGTTTGACCAAACAAAGCATTCTCCTGGAACCTCATATCCAAGAACCGTATGTCCAGCCAAGTTCCTAACCTTTGTGTTTAACTATGTCAAGCCCTTTGTTGTTCTGCAATCTCCGGCCTAGACTCAAACAGTTAGACCCAAACATTATTTTCATGGGTTTCCTTGTTCTGTGGCTGCAAGTGCAGGTTGGTCTTGGACCCCAGTAGAAGAATGGAAGCCAAGAGTGAATAATGCACACGGAGAACCGTCAATTATCACGGTCAGAAAGGCGTGTATTAAATATATCATCACTCGGCCACTGAACCCGGAGCTGCATGTGGCATCAGTTGGCCTCTTCCACCGTCCCTGATTGCTTGATCATGGTGGATCCACCGTCCTCATCAAGCAGGTCATTCATTGAGATGGTTCAGTGTGCCTGCCTCTCGGCAAGAAACCACATTTAGCAGCAAACAGAAGAAGTCATATAATAGAAGCAGGACTAGAGTTAGGACTGGTGCTGGTTCTACTGCTGGAGATGCTCTTGGAGAGGAAAGGGAGGAGGTTTGATGCTGAACTTGTTTCTTCTAGACTGGTAGGGAAGAGTGAATAGGTAGGAGGAGGGAC
Organism: Semaprochilodus insignis; assembly: GCA_034552555.1. Classification (NCBI taxonomy): domain Eukaryota; kingdom Metazoa; phylum Chordata; class Actinopteri; order Characiformes; family Prochilodontidae; genus Semaprochilodus; species Semaprochilodus insignis. Next base: position 727,883 of record CM067497.1, read on the forward strand.
TGTGCATTTCCTGGTAATATACTGCCCCCTATTGTTTCCCAGTATGAATTCAACAGGTTGCACCATCTTACAAATTGCCTATTTAAACTGTGGGTTCAGCCAAGCAAAGCATTCTCCTGGAACCTCATATCCAAGAACCGTATGTCCAGCCAAGTTCCTAACCTGAACATCAAGCCCTTCGTCATTCTGCAATCTCCAGCCTGGATCCAACCAGTCTGATCTCATTATTTTAATGGGTTTTTTCTTGCTCTGTGGTTGCAAGTGCAGGTTGGTCTTGGACTCCAGTAGGAGACAAAAAGCCAAGAGTGAATAATGCACATGGAGAACCATCAATTATCACTGTCAGAAAGGCGTGTATTAAATATACCATCACTCGGCCACTGAACCCAGAGCTACATGTGGCATCGATTGGCCTCTTCCACCGTCCCTGATTGCTTTATCATGGTGAATCCACCGTCTCCATCAAGCTGGCCGTCCACTGAGATTGTTCAGTGTTCTCAGAACAGGCAGTTCCTATCAGCTATCAACTTACATGACCCATCTCACTTTATTCAAAGCCAGTATTCGCGCAACATTACAGCAGGCGTTTATTCACGCTTACAACAAAACTTAACGTTAAATGATCTGCGAAGTTTAACGGCCCTGATAAAACCCAGTTAATTACATAAATAAAGGTAGGAAGGCCTTTAAAAAACAGAAACCATGTACCGACTGTGTGGTCCTGTTATACTGCTCTTTATTCCCTGTTTATCTGATATAATTTACCACACGCCGGATAACCCAGCTTGCTCCCATACTGCCAAGTGCCGGAGCACAGGATACGCTTCCTTCAGAGCACTTCTTCCCGAAGACACACATACGCGGTGCTTTGAACAAGGCTCTTCTGTTTCAGTCCAAGCCGCAAACGCAGCCAAACCCGCATCTCCTTTTAATCAAATGCGTTTCTGTGCAACTGCACGCACCGTGAGAAGTCGTTAGCGCTCTTTTCCGAAACATTCCTTCATTAAATCATAGCCAGTAGTGTGAAATCACCACATTAGTTAGCCAATTTCCTGCTTGATGGCTCTGACATTGCACAAACAGAACTGCAATCTACGGTTTTTCCAGGGAT
>CM067497.1:729493-743368 GCA_034552555.1 Semaprochilodus insignis
CTTCCAATGGAATGTTTTCACCCCCTGTGATTTGGAGTCACCATTAATCTGTCTGAATACCCTGTGCAGCACACTCTGCAGTGAACTAGGAGGGCAATTGGAATGCACCTACAGTGAACCATCGTAGCTATGAAGGAGGAGGGCAGAACGGTTCTACACCCCTACCAGCTCAGCTTACCAGGTAGCTTTCAGCCCTGACGTCCGTTCATCTTCCTCTTGTTCATGATGTAGCTCATACATGATAATGGCTCTAACTCCCAGTGGTGGATCGCTCCCGAACTGCAACCTCATATATGCATTCTTTATAATCTGAACTCTATGAAGAACCAATTTGTTCCATTCAAACGATACAGCAAAATCAATATATACAATATATAATACAGTCTATTACCAAAACATGTCTATAATGGTGTCCCAAACTGGGAATAATACGATAATACAATAATGAATAATATTGATAATACATTTAGGTAGTCTAATGTATAGATTTGGCTTAGATGACAGTGGGTGCATTGAGACAACAACCAAATAGCCTCATCAATAATGTCATTTCTATTTTTCTTTTTTTAGTGATTGTAATTCTTATCATTTCTTTGCGACCTATGTATATTAAGGATGGGGGGGAAACTGTATATACTGTATACTATAGCAATATTTTATTTTGTATATTGTGTGGAAATAGAAGCCAAGTGTTGATATTTTATTGCACAGTATAAAGTCCAAATACAAACTTAACTTTTGGGTCTACAGTAATAAAACCAGTAACTTTGAGTAAAGCAGAAAGGATGTTCTGCCAGAAAGACATGAAAGGCAAAGTGATGGAAAACGATAGGTGTACAGTTTCAGGAATGACAATTCTTAAGAAATAAAGAGTCAAGTTACATTTATTTATATTTATATTTGTTTATTTATATATAGATGTTGTCACAAAGCAGCTTTACAGAGAAGCAGATCCAAGCCCCCAATGAGCAAGCCAAGGAGAAAATCCCTCAGAGCAAGGGGAAGAACCCTCAAGAGGAACCAAGACTCAAAGACTCACAGCACAAGACAAGGAGAAGCTCCACGGTAGGCAAACTGGTCAACAATGCAGGCAGGCAGTGGCTCCCAGCCCAGGCAGCGGCATCAGAGCGCACAGGATGGGCAGTAGCTCCACAGCAGACCACAGAGTTTGGGCAGTAGCTCAGCTCGGGCACAGTGAACACACAGACAGGTAATTCTGAAAGAAGGACTGAGAGTACTATATGCTGTTAGCAGTTAGCAGGGAGACTAATTACCAAAGGCTCGACTGAACAGGTAGGGTTTAGTCTAGACTTGAAGATTGGGGCTGTGTACCAAAGGCTCGACTGAACAGGTAGGGTTTTAGTCTAGACTTGAAGATTGGGGCTGTGTACCAAAGGCTCGACTGAACAGGTAGGGTTTAAGCCTAGACTTGAAGACTGGGGCTGTGTCTGAGTCCTGAACACTAACTGGAAGGTTATTCCAGAGCTGGGGAGCTCTGTATGAAAAGGCTCCGCCCCCTGATGTAACTTTATTAATTCTAGGTACTAACAGTGAGCTTGCACCTCATAGTATGAGAGAAGTTCACTGAGGTACTGAGGAACGAGCCCTTCCTGGACCCAGGTCTTGAAGCGTTCGGACCATCGCAGATCCTGCCGGATATGGACGGCAGTGATGGAACCTACTCCCTGGACAACAGGACTGGACCAAAACTGGTGGTGGGGGGGAGGAAGGAGGACACCATAGAAACGTCAGCACCTGGAAGCAGCAGAACAGCAGTGATTGGCCAGAGGAATGAATGAATGAGTGGCGTAGCATTGGGGTCTTCCTGGCAGAACTTGCACTAAAGCTTTTACAACTAATTAGTGCCCACATCTTTAAAGTAACCCTGCCAGTTATAACATCTCACCTTCTGAACAGGGCGAGTTAGAAACAGAAGAGACTGATTTGATATCAGACTGATTTAAACCACAACAGAACAGAGAGAGAGAGAGAGAAAGAGAGGAGAGAGAGAGAGAGAGAGGGGGAGAGAGAGAGTCAAAGAGCTAGAGTGAGAGAGAGAGAGACATAGTGAGTGTGTGAGAGACAGAGTGTGTGTGTGTGTGTGTGTGTGTGTGTGTGTGTGTGTGTGTGTGTGCGTGTGAAAGATAGTGTGAGAGAGAGAAAGACAGTGATAGAGTGTGTATGTGTGTGAGAGAGACAGAGAGAGCAAGAATGAGTCAAAGAGCAAGAATAAGAGAAATAGAGAGTGTGTGTGTACGGGCATGTGAGAGAGAAAGAGTGAGAGAGAAAGGGATAGAGAGAGATTCAAAGAGCTAGAGTGAGAGAGATAGTGTGTGTGAGAGAGAGAGATACAGAGAATGAGAGAGAGATAGAGAGAGAGAGTCAGATCTAGAGTGACAGAGAGAGAGAGAGGCAGAGAGTGTGTGTCTGAGAGACCGAATGAGACAGAGAGAGAGTGTGTGTATGTGTGTGTGTGACAGAGAGAGAAAGAGAAAGAGAGTGAGAGAGAAAGAGAGAGACAGACAGAGAGAGAGGCAGAGAGTGTGTGTATGTGTGTGTGTGTGTGTGTGTGAGAGGGAGAGAGAGAAAGTATGTGTGTGAGAGAGCTAGAGAGAGAGAAAGAGAAAGGGAGAGAGAGAGACAGAGAGTGTGTGTATGTGTGTATGAGAGGGACAGAGTGTGTGTGAGACAGAGAGACAGAGAAAGAGAAAGGCAGAGTGTGTGTAAGTGTGTGAGAGAGCTAGAGAGAGAGAGGCAGAGAGTGTGTATATGTGTGTGTGTGTGTGTGAGACAGAGAGAGAGACAGAGAGAGAGACACACAGAGAGTGTGCATATGTGTGTGTGTGAGAGAGAGAGTGTAAGTGTGTGTGTGTGTGTGTGTGTGTGTGTGAGAGAGAGAGAGATAGTGTAAGAGTGTGTGTGTGTGTGAGAGAGAGAGAGAGAGAGAGAGAGAGCTCAACCCACTCTAAGCACTTGTGCGCGCGTGTCTCCGGAGCGCCCAGTCTTTACGCATCTCCTCTGCTGCGCGCGCTCCCGGATTAAACCTGCAGTTTATTTGTTTGTTTCCTTGTTTGTTTGTTTGTTTATTGTTCCAGCTGCTGCGTTATTGAGCACATTTGGCTTTTGGTGAAGACCCGGGCTCGCGAGACTCTCGCCGCAGCTGCTCGTGCGTTACGCGCGCAACTTTTTTTTCCTCCGAGTGTGTTTCCGGCGGTACGGCAGCCCAGCGGCGCGAGCTGACCGTTCGTCCCCGCTGTCTGAGTCGGTAAGTCTGCGTGCTGCAGTGTTAATCCCGTGTCCCGTGGACCGTGCGCGCGGGTAACTGTTGCTACTTTGTGCGCTGCTCGTGGGGGCTCCGGGTTCTCGTCATTGGCATTCCGGCGGCACGCGGCTGCTCTGCGGAGAGCTGCTGAATGGCTTTGTGTCTCAGAGCTGCTTACGCCGAGGGACGTGTCACTCTGCAGCGCGTGCCAAAGACAGAAAGAAAGACGTGACTGTAACGGCGCGAGGCGGCATTAGCGCGAGCGGAGAGGGTCTTAGAGAGGTGGTCGGCGATGCAGATCCTATCTGAAGTGGTAGATGGTTTCTAATTAGACTTTGCGGGGAGCAGAGAAGCGCAGTGGAGTCCAGAGCTTCAGCAGGAGTGATGATGATGATGGTGATGGTGCGGAGCTCGCTACTAAGTAAACTCCTGCTAATGTGATGTAATGTAGTCTGCATGTGGGAACATGTTTAGGTGTTCTCTGTAGTCTTGAGAACTGTAGGAACAGTAGAACGACAAACAGCAAACTTCTTAGGTTGGACGTTTTTTCCAGGATGCACTGTGGTGCAGTGGGCTGGGATGCACCGGATGTGGGATATCCTACCTAGGCACTCTCAAAGGGGAATTCCATAATTCAAAACGTCCTGCATCATTAAACAGTTAAGATCTCATGCTAGAGGAACCCACCGAGCCAGGATCGTTCACAGTGGTGGTGAAGGTAACCAGACGTCCCACTCTAAAAGCTCCCTCATGAAAGTTACTACATGAGGTGGTTCTGAATACGCTGCCTGATGTCTGAGACGCTGTTTATGGCAGTCTGGAGAAGATTTCAGCCTTAAACTCCATTCATGGTGGAGGGATACATGCTGCAGGGCGCTGTGAGGCAAAAAATAGTCCCCCAGTAAACGTATTACTGTTTCAGGTTTTCCAGATTTTCCATCATCAACATTCCATATAACACTCGTAAGACACCTGTAGGTTCACTGGGGTTTAGATGGTCAATAAAGTGTCTATATATGTGTTCTAGATATGGAGAACCCTAGTTCCCATCACCACCACCACTGTAAAGAACATCTGGATGGACCATCTCACCCCAAACCCACTCGGACAAATGACGTTGTTTACATCTCAGCATTCATTATGCAGAAACTCTGAACTTAATTCCCATTAAAATGGGACACACGTTGGAGCCAAGCCATAGGAACCGCGGTCACCAACCCTCCTCCTGGAGATCTTTCCTGCAGAGTTGAGGTCCAACCGTCTAGGCTAACACGCTGCCCCACTCCCTCTCAACCAGCTAATCAAGTATTCCTGAAGAAGCTAATTAGCTGGAGCAGGTGTAGCAGGACTCTGCAGGTCGGTAGATCTTGGGTGACCACTACCAGAAAGTCCACTTTAGGTTCCTGAGGAGTGATTGAAGAGAACCTCCATGCATAGAAAAGGCTTCTCCTGCAACCGTATGGTCTAGTCAGGAACCATTAAGGAGCTGAAGGTTGGAGCTGCTCCATAGGGTCTCCAGTGGAAGCAAGTATAGGGGGTAGAAAGCATCGAACCAAGCATCTTCACGGGTTTCAGCATGATGGGAACTCTTAGTTAGATCTTAGAAAGGCACCCAGAGTCACGCGGGACAGGTAGAAGTTCCTCTTTGGTGCTGGTCTATTATTTACGGCTGCTCCAAATCATCAAGACGGCCATCTGAGGAGATTAGGATAAATTGAGTGCCGTAAATTCTGGGCATTTTTCCCGAGAGTTAAATCTAATTTATATCCTTGGCCAGAATTTCCTGTTTGAATTAATTTGATAATTAGTCTGCCCACGTGAAATTGTAAACGAATGAATCATGGTTGCTCAGTTTTGAAATATTCGCAGTGCGGTCATTAACCAAACGCTGACACTCCACTGAGTCATTCCGTCCTTTTTCTCCATCGGCACTCGTTAGAATCGAGACCACAGTACAGTTCTCTTCACGCTGCCTCACGTTCTGGGCATGTTTGCCTGTCTAGTCATGTGACAGTCACGAAGTAAACGTATCTAGAATATTTCATAGCTGTCCAAAGAAAAAGAAGTATCTCCAAAATGGCAACTTCACAGGAGAGGACAAAAACCCTATTTCATTCTAATGTAAGTCAATGGAACCAGATGTCTTTCCAAGTGATTTTGGGCCATTTTTATTGGTCCATTCATCATGAAACTTTCACACACTGTAAACAGTAGTTCATATGATCAAATGATGCATAAAAGTAAAAAAAAAAAAACAAAAACGTTTTTCGTTGGACGGCAATGATTTGCATACTAACAATTAGCACCAGGTGCATCTAGAGCAGGATCGAGAACCTGAGGACCTTCATTCTCACCTAACAGGCTAATCACCTTCATTGTAGCCCAGAGAACCGCACAACACACTCTGGAAGCCGTGAGCTCAAACAGGGTCCGAGGTCAAAGCTGCAGATCCTTTCATGGTCCAGTAGAAGCAGAGGAAATGTCAATGTCCCCTAGGTCCTAATGTCCCTGACCTTTCGCTGTTTTCTGCCACTGCATCCTTGAATATGTCATGTGGTCAAGTGTGATGAGAATTTGAGGTGACTCAAAAGTTCCCACGTTCTGGTTTAGAGGGATCAGGAACCTTTCAGCAGTGTGTTGAGCTGTTCTTTTGAAGGTTCTTTGTAGAAGTTCTGCAGGGTCTACCAGAGGAACCAGAGGAAGAGATTGTAAGAAGAGTGTGTGTGTGTAGAGACAGCTACATTTGGTGCTGGATTGGGCGTGTGATGACACGGTGCACCTATGCCGGCCCACCAACCAATCACTACACCCGAGGGAACTGACTGTTTTGTAGGTACTTCTGTTGTAGCAGAGAGCTTTATCTTTATCCAGGTCGGCCGCAAATCAAACTTTGTCTAAATCAGCACTTTTTAAAATCAGCAGACTTGTCTAAATCACCATACTTTTTCTAAATCAGTAGATATTTTAAAATCAGCACTTTTTAAAATCAGCGGATCATCCATAAACGTTCAGTTATTTTTATATATCTATATTTTCCTTGCTGTTCTTTCCACCGTTGACAGCTGCAGTTAAGCTCATCATTTTATTCATTTCTGAGTTCAGCCTAAAGCAGCCAAAAGCATCATACAGTCAGAAGGCCATACACCAATGTTTAAAATATTGTACGTTTTACTGTCAGGCATTAACCTTAAGTAAAATATATAACATTAATTTTATTATTTAATTTGTTATCATTATTTTTATTATTATTATTATTAATTTGATTTAAATTTATTTAATGAATTATTGTCTTATGTGCTTATGTTTAGCACAGCACTGTTAATTTCTTTCAATATGTTATTTTTTATTTTTATCTTTAGCACTTTAATTAGAATTTTTAGTAAATTTGCAAATGCCTTTCTGAAGTGTTAGATGGAAGTCATGCACCTTATGATTTAATATTTTGTAATGCTTATAGATTTCTTTATTGTCGTGTATGTGAACGGTGCTACATAAATGCATTTGCTTTGCCTAATGATAATAATGTAGTAGTGAGTTCCAGTAATTACGCTCTTCATGAATGCCTGCTTGCTGCTGCATTGCTATGGGCTTGTATCAGTGGATCCCTGGTCTGGTACTGACCGGGGCCCAGTGTTTGGGAACCTGTTGGAAAATGTTTCAGTTAAATAAAGTGAATTTTAAGCCTTAAAATTAGTTTAAAACATAAACACTTTGGATTGTTATTCAAGGCTTTGGAGATAACCAGTGCTGTATAAACGGTTCTCCTCCACAAGTTCTGCCTTGAGCTTTCCCAGCATGCCTATGCAGGGTGAATATGAACGCAGGGTACATGTTTTTTTCCCTGTCTTTTGTTTTACTTCTCTTCTCCCAAATGGCAGTGCAATAATAATGATCAGCATTTTGTAGCTGCGTTCTGTACGGCTTCTAGAACGTCCTCGAGAGCTGCTATTCTGAAACATCACAGAACCTTGCTGTGAGAGATAAGCGTCGTAGTGGAGCTCTTCTGGCTATGTGCATGGTAGTAGAGCTCCACTGTACAGACAGGCTTATCAGATTGGAGGGAAAAGCCTTGTCTGATAATGTTCAGCTTTGTAAGGGTGTCTAGGTCTGACTCGCTATTAAAGCCTTATTAACGCTGCTCTGAAGTGTACCGAGATGAAGTGAATTGCACTCGATACAAATTTAGGTCTTTTTAACTGATAAGAGTTCAACTCAACTGGGATAAGACGAGCTCAGGCCAGCTCTCCTGCTGCTTATAGCTTGAATGGAAATTTGATTATGACCAAAAGATGAATCCATAGCCCAGTATGTGTTATTACAATTTTAGTCTAGCCAAGTTATTTAGCTGACTCGCTACACCCAAGTACTTGAACAGACCTCAACACCACTGTGTGTGTTTGGAGTTAATTGGACGGCGAGAAGCAGAAGATGCTACATCAGCTTCTAGGACTGAACTTTGGTGGTGGGGAGTTTGGTTGTTGTTGTTGTGAAACCGGTGGTCTGGCGTTTGCTTACAGAGACCTCTGCTGTGGTCCACTGCCCGTGTGGAAGCTGTCCGATCCATGCCTAACACTTTGCAAACCTGCACATAGAAAAGAAACATATGCAAGTTGACAGTGGATCTACAGTTTAGATGGAATTCTGGGAACCCTCCCCCAAAACAAGTCCGGAATCGGTCCTGGGTATAAGTGTGAAAATGCCCCGAATGCGAGTTTGCTGAAAAGAACAGAAGTTGTACTACAGATAAAGAGTGGATACACTATGTGCCAAAAACCCTCCCAGTACATCCAGAACCCCTCCCAGTACAACCAGAACCCCTCCCAGTACAACCCAAACCCCTCCCAGTACAACCCAAACCCCTCCCTATGCAGTATGTCACTGGTCATGTGAACGGTGGCTGCAAGGAAGATAATCACAGAGGACATGAATACACAATTAGGGTCATTGCTGAGTTAGTTGCTGACTTAGTTCCTGATTTGGTTCCTGAGTTGGTTGCTGAGTTAGTTCCTGAGTAAGTTGCTGAGTTGGTTCCTGAGTTAGTTGTTGAGCTAGTTGCTGAGTTAGTTCCTGTGTTAGTTCTTGAGTTGGTTCCTAAGTTAGTTGCTGAGTTAGTTGTTGAGTTAGTTGCTGAGTTAGTTCCTGAGTTAGTTCTTGAGTTGGTTCCTGAGTTAGTTGCTGAGTTAGTTCCTGAGTTAGTTCCTGAGTTGGTTCCTGAGTTGGTTCCTGAGTTAGTTGATGAGTTAGTTGCTGAGTTAGTTCCTGTGTTAGTTCTTGAGTTGGTTCCTGAGTTGGTTGTTGAGTTGGTTGTTGAGTTGATTCTTGAGTCAGTTGCTGAGTTAATTGCTGAGTTGGTTTCTGAGTCGGTTGCTGAGTCGGTTTCTGAGTTGGTTGCTGAGTTGGTTGCTGAGTCGGTTGCTGAGTCGGTTGCTGAGTTAGTTGCTGAGTCGGTTGCTGAGTCGGTTGCTGAGTTGGTTTCTGAGTTAGTTGCTGAGTTGATTGCCACTTAACAAATATATTTCCATATTTCAGTCCCACTATTCAGAAACACTTTTGCTAAGGGAGGTCTAAATGGATGTGTCTAAAATCTTGTCAGGATACAATCCAGATACTAGACATGTGAAGTGGCTGGGTGTAAACGGGGTGTTAGTCTGACTGTGCTGAGTAAACCTCTTTTCGTTTCGGTGAATTATATATATGTATGTTAGCTGCTAGCCGAGCCCTGGTTTAGAGGCCTTTTTTGCTGGGAATTCTGGGAATGATTCAGTTTAAAACTGAACTGCTGACCAATGTGCTTGATGACTACAACACCGATGTGAGCACATTTTGAAGAAGACACAATCAGAGCTTGAGGAGGCGAACCGGCTCGCTTATCAAGATGACTGTTTGTGTGTGTGTGTGTGTGTGTTAGAACACCTTCAGTTCATCAGAGGCTTTCATAGAGAATGATTCACTCACAAATTGCCCATCACTAGTAGATGTGAGGAAAGGCAGCCACTCACGATTTAAGCTGGTCCTTTGGAGTAATGCAAGCCTGTATTGCTCAGATGTTGCTCTTTGATGGCACAGGAAGTTAGATGATGGAGGAGCAAGCATTATGTGAGAGATATACGTGAGACCGACTGGGCTCGTTACTGCTCATACGAAATACATAACATGGCCAAAAGTATGTCTTTCTGAAGTGTTAGATCTCTGGAGGTCATGAACGTTATGATTTAATATTATGTAATACTTATAGATTTCTTTATTGTCGTGTGTGTGAAAGGTGCTACATAAATGCATTTGCTTTGCCTAATGATAATAATGTAGTAGTGAGTTCCAGTAATTACGCTCTTCATGAATGCCTGCTTGCTGCTGCATTGCTATGGGCTTGTATCAGTGGATCCCTGGCCTGGTACTGACCGGGGCCCAGTGTTTGGGAACCTCAGCTTTAGCTCTTGCTCTTGTACAGTCGCTATCACAAGGAATGCTTTCTCTGGCTAACAGAACAGATTCCCACTTACTCAAGACATTGTTCATTTATGGTTTTCCACATACAGGATGCATCTACATGCTTAACTGGAGGTTTCTGATGGGACTTTTCAGCAATGCTAACATACTTACTGGTCTCCTGCGCTAGAGATATCAGTATCAGTTGGTATTGGAAATGTTTCAGTTAAATAAAGTGAATTTTTAAGTCTTAATTGGCCAAACTAAACATGGCCAAAAGTATGTGGACACATAACCATCACAGTTATACAAGCTTGTTGGACATCCTATTCCAAAGCCATGGACATCAATATACAGCTGACCCCCTATTATAGCCTCCCCTCCTCTGGGAATTTTCCCCAAGATTTTGGAATGCGTCTGTAGGAATTTTTGCACTGATGTTGGACGAAACTCCCGATCAGCGTTCCAGTTTATCCCAAGGTGTTCAGTTGGGTTGAGGTCAGAACTCCTTGCAGGACACCAAAGTTCCTCCAGACACCAAGCTGCTCAAACCATGTGTCATGAGAAGGCTGTGTCCGAACCTTACATGCCGATGCCTGCTGTCAGAGATGGCGGGAGGAGGTCGTCAGCCATGAAAAACGGAGGGAGGAGACTAACAGTCACGAAAGGAGAAGGGAGGAGGATGAAAGCTGTGAGTGGCATGAGAGCGGTGTCTGTACCACCAAACCCTTTTAAAAGGAGCTGAGCGAAGGAAGTGGCAGCGGCAAACGGCGGGTTAAAAGTTGTGCCATAAACCATAGTGAGGTGGCCAATTTCCGGTTTGTTCCTTTGTGCTTTGTGTGGAAAATAAAGGGAATACTTTTGCTGCGGCCCTCACTCCTGCCTCAAGCATCCTTTCTTCCCACGGGGCAGCTCAGATATCTGTGTGGAGCTGGCTTTGTGCACAGGGACACAGTCATGCTGGAACAGGACAAGACGTTCCCTGAACTGCTGCACAAAGTTGGAAGCATTTAATTGTAACCCTGAATGAAACCCCAGACCATTTACCACCTCCTGATGCACAGTTCTTTTGCTGATGTTGCTTCCAGAGGCAGTTTGGAACTCAGGCATCAACTGTTGTAGCAATAGGACTTACGGTTGTCCAGGGCAGCTTTAGTGGGGTGGCATCCTACGTGGTGCCACCGAGCTCTTCAGGAAGGCCCATTCTACTGCCAGTGTTTATCTATGGTGACTTAATCCTGTCCACCTGTTTACAATGGATGTGGATGCAACAGCTCAACAATTAGCAGGGGTGTCCACATACTTTTGGCCATATAGTGTATATTAACAGAAGTCTGCTTCGCTGTTGAACCCGATCTCAGTGCTCTGGTGAAGCTGCAGACATGTTAAGGAGATCACTTTTTTTTCGGTTTCATCCTGCGAGTAGGCTTCTGTTCTACTGCAAAGCTACAATTCCCAGGACAATCCGGAACAATTCGGAATGCGAAAAGCTTGCAGAATGTTTTGAGTGAGTTTTCCCATCCGTTTGCTTTAAATGGGGAGATAATTACTGCGCTGGCAGGCTGCAGCATCTCAGCTAATGTCAGCAGCAGAATGAAAAAGAGACTGGAGAGTCTGTTAAGGATATGATAGGATGGAACCAGGAGCACTGGGACGTGCGAGGGAATCAATTTTGCAGGTGTTTTCTCAATCAGCACAAACTGTTATACATGTGCTTGGCAGGTTTTGGTTCATTCTTAAAGATAACGGTGCAAAAATGAATCTCTGCAGCTCGTTTGCTTTGGTTCCTAGAACCTAGAAGAACAAATGAGATTTGAGAGCATGAAGAACCTCTTTTACTGTCTAAAGGAACATTACACACCACAAAAACATTATTAATGTAATTAATGATATTATTATGAAACCATGCGTCCAAGACTCACTGGCCTCTTCTCCAATGTACTGCCAAATGGTTCTCAGGTCCAGACTGTGCTGTTCCGCTCATCGGTTAGCTGAAAACGACCCTCTACTTTGGTAGGAGGCACTGTACGCTCACGTTAGCCTAGCCTAGCATGCTAGGGCTTAAAACACAACAGAACAAGCTTGGTTTCGGCTTTCTGTCACCACGACACCAGTCATTTGACTTTACTCTCGCTGGTACACGTTTTTATTGTGAATGCTTGCGATGGCAGAGGACCACCCTGATAGAAAGAGGATGGCGGACCACCGTTGGACCACTAACAGCATAGCTGGCTAGTGTTTTGCTCAGTGTGTTTTAGTCATCCCACCAGGGATTAAGCAGAGTCTTAGACAAAATCCCACTTTGCACTGCTTGTTTTCCGCTCACAGTCTGATTTACTTATTCTTCCTTCTTTCTCATGTTCGGTATCCTGTGTAAATATGTTTAGTAAATAATTTTTAGTGTCAACAAAATCATTTGTATCAGGTCTAGTCCTTATGTCTGTTCTCTGAGGCGTTTGTAATATTTGCCTTAGTTTATTTTACAAAGTAAAAGTCTGTGTGCATTTCCAGTCAGTTTGAGGAGAGCTAGATCTTGTGTGTAGGACAGTTATCTGGGTGGTCCGAGGGTGGACCAACAGTGGCAAACAGTTAGTGGGGTACTGTCCTAATTAAGCCAGTAGACCGATGTATGCTTGCTATCTGTTACTTGAATCAAACCTGTACCGGGGAGTTTGGATCTCTTTAGCCAAGCTAACTAAGTTAGCTAGGAGAGAGGAGCCTGCAAGTTTCAGCTACACCTCCAAACACCAGAGAACAGGTTTAATTTTATCATCTAAACTTGGTTCAGTAAAGCTTCTGTTGGTCACAATTAGCAATGTCCTGTGGAGAGCAGAGCTGGCAGCATGCTAGCTAATGCTAACCATGGCCGCGGCAACTTTCTTCTGGTTTCTGGTTTGGTGTCTGTGTGAGAGTACTGAGCTTACCTGACTGGTTTTTGGGTTTGTAATATAGTAGTAGGCCATAAAAGTAGGACGAATTAGCAAATAGCTACATCCTTACATCCAACCACCAGTTCTGTGGCCCCAAGTACAGTTAGTTAACCACACTCACAACACCGGGCTGGTTGGGATGAACTGTGTCCGTGTGGAAACACCACTGGAACAGTTACCCTCAGAACCGTTCAAGCCTACGTTGGAAAAGAGGCCATTAAGGAAAACCAATTGCGTGTCATCTTGTTAGCGTGAGTGATGCTAACAGGCTACTTGTCTCCATGGGTTCACTGACTCTTAGTAGTGCATGTTTGGTATATACAAGTGGAGGACCCTCAGAACCTTCTAGGACTTCTAGGCCTCCAGAGAACACGTTTCCAAAGCTCCAGTCCAGTGGTGAAGCTTTACACCACTCCAGCCGACACTTAGCATTGCACATGGTGATCTTAGGCCATAAGCTCCCAGTGCACAGTTATTGTGCTAATGTGGCTTTACATTTGGAACTGTGTAGTGAGTGATATACATGCTGTTGTGGCAAATCCTATAATAGCATCTCGTTTAAGTTAACCTAAAGTTAATTTAAGATAACTTTATACTTTTGGCTAAAATCGTCATTGGAATGAACTGACCATGAATGGTCATTAGCACAACAACGTTGTTAGCCTAGCTTCTCCAGCTACACCCTTTCACACCTTCCATACACACTCTTTACAGCATCTGGACATATTTAATGCTGAAGGCTCATCCCAGATCTCTGTGTTTGGCTGGCTCTGTCTGGCCGGTGGAGGCTGATTCTAGTGAATGATGTAAGATTGAGATTGGAGATAGCGCTGCACTGTCAGATTCGCTCAGGCTAATGATAAAGAGATTCCATTATGCCCACAAAATCTCTGACTCAAACCCCTCAGGAACGCATTCCGTTATTGTTTGAATCCCACCCTTTAACCTTCCCAGCGGAGTGGAGGCGCTAGGTGAGGTCACAGCGTGTAATCCGGGGGACAGCGGAACGCTCTACTCCCAACCATCCAGGCCAAGCTGACCTTGGATCGGTTTAGCTGCGGTCTGTGCTGCCTGCGCTCGAATCAGAGAGAGAGAGAGAGAGAGAGAGAGAGAGAGAGAGAGAGAGAGAGAGAGAGACTAACACTGCTAATCAGAGAGAGAGAGACTAACTGCTAATCAGAGAGAGAGAGAGAGACTAACAGTGCTAATCAGAGAGAGAGAGAGACTAACACTGCTAATCAGAGAGAGAGAGAGAGA
>CM067497.1:748229-753229 GCA_034552555.1 Semaprochilodus insignis
AGAGAGAGAGAGACTAACACTGCTAATCAGAGAGAGAGAGACTAACACTGCTAATCAGAGAGAGAGAGACTAACACTAATCAGAGAGATTTTCTCTCTCTGTCTCCCTCTTCTTCCTTCTCTCTCTCTCTCTCTCTCTCTCTCTCTCCATCTCTCTCTGAGTGGTTCTCTGTATGGGGGTCTTGGTGGGTCTGTATGAATGAACGCAGCCTCATCCTCCTCTCAGGACGCCCTCACGTTTCTCCCTCATGCAGACGGCTCTGAAAGAGTTTATCGAGTCTCTGACCCGCTGCTGTGTCGGTGCGCTGACTGAGCGTTGTGCTGGGACTGTGTGGAGTCCTGAAGGCTAAGTTTGTTGCTCCTCACAGAATCCTACCTCCTAGGAAGGAGGACAGGCACAGTGAGGGCTGTGGTTACAGTCACGCATCAGTCGTGCTGTAGGAGTGTGAGTAATAAGAGCTCACTGAGCGGAGTAGTCCGACGTACTCACGTGCTGTTTCCCACAATCCAAACAGGAAGTCTTCTGCATCTTTAATGCAGCGATAGAAAACATTACAGCACATGAAAGCTCAGATCCTGCACGCTGGTCCGTTTCACTGTTCCCGACACGGACATACAGGCACCACAGCTCCTCCAGCTGCAGGTTTAAACAGCCTAAAGCCAGCCAGCAAAGGACTCTACATCTAGCCCGTCCATTTTCCCCTTATCCCACAAATTTTCATGATCTGTGCCGAATGTCCAGGTTGAGGGTTCATTGGAAGCGATGTAGATGATCTGATGATGTGAGAGGAGAAACTAGTCACTCCTTATCCCGCTGATGGAGCTCCAAGGTGATCAGAGGTCCTCCGATATGTTCAAACACGCTCAAACATGTCAGAACGTTGATGAGCCCGGCAGTGTGAGACGATCAGCAGTGTGACCTAACGGGTGATTGAGGAAACAGCCAATCAGTGAGCTAGGAGAGAGAGAAAGAGGAGTGTGAGGAGTGTAGACAGAGGAGCTGCTACATAACACGTATGTGTAACAAGACTTTAGTCCCAGGCTCCTGTGTGCTATATTACCGCTCCCCATTAAAAGATGTCAGCCACGTACGCACTAGATTAGGGCCACACCTCTTCTCTGCGGTGTCTGTGCCAGGTCTGTGAACAAGTGAATAAGGTCTATTTTGGAACATGTGGGTCACATGAGCTTTTATATATCTGGGCCACTTAGGCTCACATGATGTTTGCTACCAGCCAGCACTGCCATATAGATGCCAGAAGTGGACCAGGTCTGTTTTGGAACACGTAGGCCACATGAGTTTTATATATCTGGGCCACTTTTGGCTCACATGCCATTTGCTACCAGGCTGCACTGCCATATCTGTGCCAGAAGTGGACCAGATCTATTTTGGAACTGATGGGTCGCATGAGTTTCTTTATATGTGGGCCACGAAAAGTGGACCAGGTCTGTTTTGAAACATGTGGGTCACCTGAGTTTCTATATATCTGGGCCACTTTTGGCTCACATGATGTTTGCTACCAGGCTGCACTGCCATATCTGTGCCAGAAGTGGACCAGGTCTATTTTGGAACGTGTGGGCCCCATGAGTTTCTATATATGTGGTCCACTTTTGTTCTCATGTGTTGCTACCAGGCAACACTGCCGTATCGGTGCCAGTAGCGGACCAGATCTGTTATGGGACATGTGGGTCACATGAGTTTCTATATATGTGGGCCACCTTTGGCTCACATGCCATTTGCTACCAGGCAGCACTGCCATATCTGTGCCAGAAGTGGACCAGATCTGTTTTGGAACACATGGGTCACGTGAGTTTCTATATATGTGGGCCACAAGAAGTGGACCAGGTCTGTTTTGGAACATGTGGGTCACATAAGTTTCTATATATGTGCGCCACCTTTGGCTCACATGCCATTTGCTACCAGGCAGCACTGCCATATCTGTGCCAGAAGTGGACCAGATCTGTTCTGGAACACATGGGTCACATGAGTTTCTATATATGTGGGCCACCAAAAGTGGACCAGGTCTGTTTTGAAACATGTGGGTCACCTGAGTTTCTATATATCTGGGCCACTTTTGGCTCACATGATATTTGCTACTAGGCAACACTGCCATATATGTGCCAGAAGTGGACCAGACCTGTTTTGGAATGTGTGGGCCCCATGAGTTTCTATATATGTGGTCCACTTTTGTTCTCATGTGCTGCTACCTGCTTTGGTGTAGCTCAGCGGATAACACCACTACCCACCAGGGAGCCACCACCACATGTGGGAGACTGGGGTTCGAATCCCGGTATGGGTGACTGTGCTGTGCTACACCAATAAGAGTCTTTGGGCAAGACTCCTAACACACACTGGCCTACCTGTAATACAGTTAACCTTGTAAGTCGCTCTGGACAAGAGAGTCAGCTAAATGCCGTAAATGTAATACTGCCGTATCGGTGCCAGTAGTGGACCAGATCTGTTATGGGACATGTGGGCCAAATGCATGTTTTAAAGGTTTGGGCCATCTTTGGTTCACTGCAGATTGCCAGTGCTGACAGCTAGGCCATAGCTTTGCCAGATGTAGCCCACGTCTGCATGGTATCTGGGCTCTGCTGGTGTTAAACCCAATAACCAGGTTTTCCTACTAGAGAAACAAATACAGACCTCAGATCAGGAGGCAGAAGTGAGAATGTGCATTTATGATCAGATCGATCTTTGGTCCTCTGGCTGTGTTCATGTGAAGGTGCTGGAAGATCTCTCACTGCTGCGCTCTCTGAAAAAGACATCTCAATAATCCGGACAGCTTTACTGTGTTTGTGGTGTTGCTGTTCATTGCGCTTGGCTGTTGTTCTGCTTCTCTCTGCCTGCAGCTGAGGGCTCCCTGGAGGCGGGGCTCTGGGTTAGACCAATAAGAGGCATTCATTTCACTGTGTCTATTTTACTGACCTCGCTCCACTCGTTGCCAATGCATCAACCACAAACGCAAGCCACCTGGGCCATTTCCCTTTCTCTCTCTCTCTCTCTCTCTCTGTCTGCCCTGTGGCCAGATCTGTTCTACTTTCTCCCTCTGTCATTAAAATCACGCAAACATATGCAAGATGGGCCGCATCCTCGTTATGTGTGTGCCCACGTGTGTTTCTGTACAACAGCGTTTTCATGGCTGGAGGACAAGGAGAATGACCTGGAAAGTTTCTCTGGTATAAAGTATTTGAAAACAGCATTTTGTAAGACAAGTGTTCATGTTAATGTAAAACGGCCTCTGAATGTGGAGATTTGTGTGACTTTCTGAACATTAGAATGAAATTACAGCAAATAATTACAGTATTCCACGCATTCTGTCTTCATCCACCTGGAATACCATAGCCATGGCCTATTAACACCATAACATCCACCTGGAATACCATAGCCATGGCCTATTAACACCATAACATCCATCTGGGATACCATAGCAAAAGCCTATCAACACCTTAGCTTCCACTTAGAATACCATAGTCATTACCTATCAACACCTTTGCATACACCAGGAATACCATAGGAATGGCCTATCAATACCTTAGTATCCACCTGGAATACCATAACAATGACCTATCAACACTTTAGCATCCACCTGGAATACCATAGCAATGGCCTATCAACACTTTAGCATCCACCTGGAATACCATAGCAATGACCTGTCAACACCTTAGCATCCACCTGGGATACCATAGCAATGGCCTATCAACACTTTAGCATCCACCTGGAATTCCATAGCAATGACCTGTCAACACCTTAGCATCCACTTGGAATACCATAGTCATTACCTATCAACACCTTCGCATACACCTGGAATACCATAGGAATGGCCTATCAATACCTTAGTATCCACCTGGAATACCATAACAATGACCTATCAACACTTTAGCATCCACCTGGAATACTATAGGAACTCCTGTCAACACTTTAGCGTCCACCTGGAATACCATAGCAATGACCTGTCAACACTTTAGCATCCACCTGGAATGCCATAGCAATGACCTGTCAACACCTTAGCATCCATCTGGAATTTCATAGCAATTACCTATCAACACCTTCACATACACCTGGAATACCTTAGGAATAGCCTATCTACACCTTACCATCCACTTGGGATACCATAACATAGATCTATCAGCACCTTAGCATCCACCTGGTATACCATAACATTGGCTTATGAACACCTTAGCAGCCACCTGGGATACCATAGCAATGGCCTATCTACACCTTAGCATCCACCTGGGATACTATAGGAATGGTCTATCTACACCTTAGCATCCATCTGGAATTTCATAGCAATTACCTAACAACACCTCACCTACACCTGGGATACCATAGGAATGGCCTATCTACACCTTAGCATCAACCAGCATACCATAGCAATGGCCTATCAACACCTTACCATCCATTTGGGATACCATAGCAATGACCTATCAGCACCTTAGCATCCACTTGGGATGCCATAGCAATGACCTATCAGCACCTTAGCATCCACCTGGAATACTATAACAATGGCTTATCATCACCTTAGCAACCACCTGGGATACCATAGCAACACCATGGCAACATTCTATCAACACCATGGTGCTCAGCTCAGCAGGGGACCACCAGTTAGTTTCTGACCCTCCTGATCCATCAGTCGCACCCCCAGCTGGAATCACTGAGCCGCTGTCTTGTCAGTGCGCTGATTGAGTGTTGTGCTAATTATTAGCGTGCGCTAACCACTTTATTAGGATGAGAGAAAAGCGCAGCAGAAACTCTGGAGAGAAGGATAAACAGCACAACGTCCTGAGGAAGCAGCGGAACTGGCTGTTTCTCATTTAGCCCGAGGCACAAAAAGGCAGAAGAGAATGAGAGAAGGGAGAGAGGTGAGAGAGGGGTCACGGTGGGCTGGAGTAATTATCTCCATCACCCCGACGCTATGCAGAGGAGGAACGGAGGAAGGTCAGTCGGGAATGGACACATGCTCGTCTGGAATTCTCGGTCTCCCTGACGAGGTTTAGATC
>CM067497.1:755729-759071 GCA_034552555.1 Semaprochilodus insignis
GAGTGAAAATAATTGGTTAGTGAGGCGGACGTGTATTTTATGGATTTTCGGTGCTCTTGGATTCATACTGAGTGCTTAAACTCGAATACAGAGCAAAACAGGCTTCAGTGAGTGAGTTCTGAATGAAGGTGTATTTTTACTTTTAGCTGTTTTTAAAATTAGAAATCAATGCACCTGAAAGACAGAGTTTAAATTTAAGACTTTTATGGTAATATTTATCCTGTTTGTTCTGTTATTAGTATGATCTAAGGTATCTACGTTGTTGTATATGGTTCTATACAGCACAGTCTTAATAAATAGTTACATTATAGCACCAAAAAAAATCTTGAACAGAGGAACCATTGTTGGTACTACTTATAGATGGACTACACATTCTCCATCAATCTGAAGAACCATGTGACCATGCAAAGAACCATTTAATCACTGGCTTTACTAAGGAACCCTTGAAGAACCCTCTCAGCCCAACTTCTAAGGCATAGTAGTGCAGTAGTGGTTGAGGATCCAGGCCTGGTTAGCCCAGGTTGGTGTTTGTTAATTTATTTATAATTTCTAGATCTGGAATGACTGAAACCTGAATATACATGTAATAAGTATTTAATTACCAGGCCTGTGTTTTAATAAGAACATGGTGATGAGTATTATGATACAGGAGTAACAATTCAAAATACTGGGATACTGTAAGTGAGGCAATATGTTATGGGTTTTAAAACTAATTTTAGGAAAACTGTCATAGTATAAATCAGCTAGGTTTGCTAATGCTAATGGTAACGGTGCGCTCTAATGGTACTTGCTTACGTTGGAATCCAATGTATACTACACTAACGAGTACACTTCTATACTTCACCTACTACACTAATGACTACAGAGTCAGAGCTGTAGTGTGAGAGCTGTAGTGGTTGAGGATCCAGGCCTGGTTAGCCCAGCTTGGTGTTCGTAATAGCCAGTTTCTTCTTATTAGCATGCTTCCGTGTGCCGGTTTTACTCTGTGAGTGTGGATCTTGAGCGTGTTGGTTTAGACCAAGGACAGTGTTGATTTACTCGGGTTTGTCTTGTTCTCGCTTGGCGCCCCGGCCGGCCGCCTCTTCCTCATCACTTCTCATTATAATTGCATCAGCATACTTAATACGTGCTGGATAAAGTGACTGCGGTCACCAGGATAATTCTGCTGATGGCAGTTCCTTTCTCTCCTCCTCTCTCTCCCTCTCTCTCTCTCTCTCAGATTTCCTAACGCTGCCCCGTCTCTTTCTCTCTGTGTGTCCTGTCTGATAGGTGCTGTCTTCTTCTCCTGTCCCGTGAAGAAGGGATTTCCTCCTTGACCTTCGTTCTTCTGGCCTGAAAGCCAGCCTCATTGTTCTTCAGAGCCCGAGGAGTTTCATCACTTAGAGTCGTACGAACACCAGAAGCGGAGCGGAGAACTGCCGAGCTCTGCGTTTTTGTTCCCTCTTACTTTTTCAATGACTACATTTTTCCTACTTTTCCGCTCTGCTTAGTTGAACGGGGACACAAAAACCGAGAGTCCAGACTTCTGTACAGCCTCTGTGTCGGCGTAGGCGTTTCGGGGCCCCTCCAGATGTCCTGTTGTGGCCCCCTCATGTTCAGTGCCGTCTGGCTAGCGGTTCTGCTGCTCCCCCTGGTGGACTTGGGTTGCTGGGGGTTGAGCTCAGGGGTCGGGGCAGCTACATCCGAGCCCCGGAAGAACCCCGGAGGCCCTTGGGAAAGCCTGCAAAGACAGAAAAGGAACTGGGTGTGGAATCAGTTCTTCGTACTGGAGGAATACACCGGCACCGACCCGCTGTACGTCGGCAAGGTAAGTCTTGCACTTCTTTTGGTGGATCAGCATGAAAGTGTTTTGTGGTTGGAAGCAAGTGGTCAATTTCTATTCGAGTGTAATGAAGTGTTGAGGACAATACTCTGGAATCTGGACAGAGTGAGGAATTGACTGAACAGAGAGAGTAATTGAGAGAATTGATGTCCGAAAAGAGCGATAGAACCTGAATCAGTGGGTTTGACCATGAGCAGATCAGACTCATTCACAAGAGCATTTCTATTTAGCCCTTAGTGTATTCCATATTAATTATTCCTAGTTAGTCTAATTCATACCACTTCTGCATTTCCAAATAGAAGAGATGTTTTGTTCTGATTTGAATTTTGAAAATTCTTGTTTCGCAAAAAGTTAATTTATTCATAATTTCTAGATCTGGAATATACATGTAATTACTCCATTATTACTATGTAATAAGTATGTAATTACCAGGCCTGTGTATTAATAAGAACATGGTGATGAGTATTATGATACAGAAGTAACAATGCAAAATATATTGGGATACTGTAAGCCAGGCAATATGTTATGAGTTTTAAAACTAATTTTAGGAAAACTGTCATAGTATAAATCAGCTAGGTTTACTAATGCTGCTGGTAACGGTGCGCTCTTATGGTACTTGCTTATGTTAGAATCCAACAGCTAAAGATACTACACTAATGAGCACACTTCTGTACTTCACCTACTACACTAATGAGTACACTTCTGTACTTCACCTACTACACTAATGAGTACACTTACATAGTACTAGTGGTATATAATAGAATATATAATATGCAACAGTATAGTATAGTGTAGTACAGTATAGTGTAGTATAGTATAGTATAGTATAGTGTAGGACAGTATAGTATAGTATAGTATAGTATAGTATAGGACAGTATAGTGTAGTATAGTATAGTATAGTAAAGTATAGGACAGTATAGTGTAGTATAGTATAGGACAGTATAGTGTAGTGTAGTATAGGACAGTATAGTATAGTATAGTATAGGACAGTATAGTATAGAATTGTATAGGACAGTATAGTATAGTATAGTATAGTATAGGACAGTATAGGGCAGTATAGTATAGTGTAGTATAGGACAGTATAGTGTAGTATAGTATAGTATAGAGTTCTTATGTTTCTCATCTCCCAATTTCATAGTCATACAAATCAAATGGGTGTTTCTCAGTTTCCGTGTGGGATTTGTGTTGTGGTACCTGGCAACCAAACTCAGAGGAAGAGATGAGTATGCGCAAAAGACCCTGCCTAAGGTGCATCACTCTGTTGATCCCGGAGACCGGTCGCTGGTAGAATGGGAAAGCTTGGAGAGCTGAACATAAGTACAGAGAAAGTCCCAACCTTTAAGAAAAAGAGCCAATCAGCTTGTTGGTTGCACTATGAGCGGGAAAATT
Source organism: Semaprochilodus insignis (assembly GCA_034552555.1). Taxonomy (NCBI): domain Eukaryota; kingdom Metazoa; phylum Chordata; class Actinopteri; order Characiformes; family Prochilodontidae; genus Semaprochilodus; species Semaprochilodus insignis. The sequence continues at coordinate 758,941 of CM067497.1, forward strand.
ACGCCAATACTGTAGCACTAGCAGGTGTCGTGGAAATTTTCTAAATAAGCAGAAATCAGTAAAATCACAGAGTCACAATTAATGCTCCAAAGTAATATATTTATTGAAAAGCTTTCGGCCGGGGAGAAGCT
>CM067497.1:768577-785726 GCA_034552555.1 Semaprochilodus insignis
CAAACTCACCATATATCTACAAGTTTAGTGTAGATGCAGTATAAAATGAAACTTAGGTGTAAACTATTTTATACGTAGACCTTTACAAACCGAATAAGTGGGAGAAAAGTATATAACCAATAAACTAAAAGTACACGTATAAGATTATTTTAGCATTGTTCCAGTTAATAAATAAAACACAAGTTAATAAACTAGTTGCATACTCAAAGATTACTACTCTTACACCTAAAGTATACTTAAAGAGTACTTTCAAAAACTAAAAAGTGGGGTGGAGGTATATAGCTAATACACTAAGAGCACACCTGTAAGATTAATTTTAATATAGTTGCAGTATGACAAAAACTTAAACTAGCTGTGCACTCAAAGATACCTACTCTCATACCTAATGTATTTTAAAGAGTACTTTCTCAAACTATAAGTTGGCCAATTTGGTCCCAAAAACTATTGAAATAGTACACTTAAAAGTTACTATGAGTACACTAATATTATTATAATTACTACATAAAGTATGCCTGGGAAATTGTACTTGGAAAATGTGCTTAGTAAAATGAATTTTAAGTTTGCATAAATAGTGTTGAAATGGCTAAAAAACGATATTAAAATGGCTGAAGCATTGTTTCTCCTATACATGACCAATTCTGTCCATCATTCAACAATAATATTCCAAAATAACAAAGGAATACTGCTGAACCCAGGTAGAAATTAAGTTTATTTGATTGTACTAGAAATGTACAGGTAATAATTACAGGTACATTTTACCTATTACTTCAGTGTACTTAATATAACTACACTAATTTGCATTGCCAGGTAAAAATGAACTATATTTTAAAGTATTAGAAATGTACTTTGGTATGTACTCAAGTATATCTAAGTAAATCTCAGTGGTGATAGTATGGTTAGGTACAGTTAGTTATGTTTCAGTATACTTTAATAGCACTAATGATAATATTTAGCATAATAAATACATAGTTAGTATATGAAAATAGCACACTTTCAGTACAATTAAGTAATTACTTTTTTTTATACTTTTTTTTCTCCTAGGAATTTTAACTGGAAATTGGAATTAAACTGGAATTGTTTTTTTTATTTACTCATGAGGAAAAGATAGGAAGCCTGGTTTTTATCAGTTCACACTTCATAGTGAGAACAGCTTCTCTCGACTCTCTCTCAGAACAGCTCATACACCAGTCTAATGATTAGCACATGGTCAGTGCAGTATAAGGTAACCCAGAACACGTATTCGACTGTAATACAGGTTTACACCACAAGGCATGCTTTATTCATGGCGGCTGACTGTCTCACTTTCCCTAATACGGAATACGTGTCAACAATGAAACCACACGCACGTTCCGTCTCCCTGCACCTTCGACCCCGGAGCTCACGCATGCATACCCATGCTCTGATTGCTGAGTCCGTTCACGGCCCGTCTATGACTTTTACTAAAGGCCACTTTCAACAAATGTCAGCCGGCAAACGCGGGCAAACAGTCAGAGCGCTGATCAAATTTCACAGCGTTGACATAAGTGTTAAGGTTGCCAGTCCCAGTAGGAATGGGATTGTGTCTGGAATCCTGCACACGGAATAAGTTGATCGTTATTTTCCGTTTGTCTCGCTCGCTGCTGTTTGGCTCTCTCTGAACTTCTTTTTCAACGATCCGGCTCATCAGCAGAGAGCGGGAAACTGCTGTGGCCTGGAATGAACCTCGTCTTATTTGGATTAATCATGATTTCCCACAGATTCCACAGTTTTTCGTCCTCCCTCTAATATCATTCATTTGTTTTGGTATTCCTCCACCTTCCTGTGCTCCGGGCATGCCCATTTCCACTCTATGATCTGGTCCTAGAATGAAACGAGCTGTTTCCTCTTTTTGGTGAGCTCATGAATAATTAAATGAGCTCTGCTCTAATTGGCTGGTTTACAGCGAGACCCCACCCCTTCTGATCACACAGAAGCACCATGTGGAAATAGACTAAATAAATTGAGCTTCAGTGCAAATAAGCTCCGCCCTCATACTGTTTAGTTAGCTATGCTAGTTACTTGGAGCTAATGCTAGTAGCTAATCTTAGCTGTACTAGCTACTGGTTTTCCATCTGGACATCAACACACAGTAGATTAAAGTTGATCCTCACTATGGATCTCTCAGTTTAAGATGATCTGCTTCAACCGGCAAACACGGATACAATCACACAGCATGGCTGCTACTTACCGACTGCTGTTGGGGTTGTAGCGCTAATAAAGGTGGAGCTGCTCCTCTCTTCAGTCTCTCCAGGGTCAAACGCTGAGCGGAGCTGCTCCATATTGTCGAAGAGTTTGGGAAACTGTCCGGAGTGAAATGTGCAGACTGCAGGATTAAAGTTGTTCCGGGATCCTGTTAAAGATGTGGGAGCTGAAGTTCCTGTTCTCCAGCTTGTTTTGGGAATTTTCTGTTTCACCTTAAATTATGCTGCAGTTACATTCTGGCACCTGTACAAGCTGCAGCGTTTAAGGTGGAACTGAACATTGGATTAAGAAGCTGGTGACTAGGAAGAACTTCAGCCTGGTTTAAAGATGAACATCAACCATGTACCCCTGACAGTTGGGCTCCTTGGGAAGAGACTGAAGAGTGCCGACATCCCCTGCCCAACCTGGAATGCTGGATTTCTCCACATAGTCCACCATTTTGGTTCTGTAGCTCCGTTGTGGTTGTATGTAAATGTTGCATGAGACAATCTTAATGAGTTTAGGAAGATTTTGGAATCAGACTGTTGGAAAAGCAGGATCTGCACTGACTGTAGCAGCACAGAACAGTCATGTCTTAAACCTGGTTCTTGGGGGAAGCTTCTGTCTTTCGTGGTCTAGTGGCTAGGATTCCGTGCTCTCCGTGCTGCAGCCCGGGTTTGATTACCAGTCAGGGAAGATGTTCATTTCGGGGCAGTCGTGGGCCAGATGTTACGGAAACGGAGGGTCGTGGGTTTGATCCTCTGAACCTACTTGACTGAAGTGCCCCTGAGCAAGGCACCTAATCCCCAACAGCTTCCCGGGCGCCACTGATAGGGCTCCCCACTGCTCCGGGCAAGTGTGCTCACTGTCTATGTTTTAAGACAAGCCGATGCTGATACATCTATAGTGCCTGGAAGTGGGGTAGTTGTTCCGGCGGTCATCCCAACAGCTGTGGGATAAGCTGCACACTGAAAGCATCCTGTGAGCTGCTGTCCATCCTCGGCCTACATCTCCACCTCCTGAGTGATAAGGTGTCAGGAGATACAGGTCCACGTGTGCTGTGTGATGCATATCATGTGTGATCACACATGGTGATGTTCCCACGTGGGTGGAACGATGCTTCAACTCCAGAGTGCCAGTCTTCATTGAAATTCCAGGATATGAAATCACATCTCTGCAAACAGCCATAGAGCCTGTTGTACTGAGTGTCCATTCCTTCATTCCTTCCTCCACCTTTAGCTGCTGCTTGTAATTCAGAACAAAATCGGACCAGTTTTCCAGGTCTGGCTCAGCACAAAGAAATGGAACCCACTTTCACCAACCTTAGCTCAAACATAGAACACCAACTTAGTATGTGTGTACATGGGTGTATCCCTGCATGGATGGGCTAATTGTCGAATACAAATCCCTCTGTGTCCAAGCACAAATGGAAAATGGTTCTAATTCAAATGGGGGTCTATGGCGTTGTCCTTTGAGGCACTTCCTGTTTTTTAAGCCTACCCAAGTGCGGTCAGCTCTACGTTTGTGGAAAAATGGAGCAACTGGAATGCCGGTGGACCCTGCCAGGGGAACCATCAGGACCAGTCTTAGAGCATGTGAATGGTGATTGAGCGGCATGATTTTGTTCAGTACACAAAGCGACTTTCCAGGAAGTTGGAGCGTCCGCAGGCCGAACAGTCCAACACATTTAATAATGAATTCTGTAATTCCTGAAATTCCTGAAATAAAGCACACAGTGTCTTGTCCATACATGCATAAGATAGATATGAAGTGGAGCGGATTCTCTGAAATGGGAGCGAGGCTTGGGAAATTGCCCATAGTGAGCGAGGAGTGGGAATGCCGGTCATTCCAGCTCCGCTGTTTAGACGACACAGAGCTTCTGGAATACTGAACCTACTGTATATAGGTCTGAAGGTTTATGATACAGCACGATGGAGGTCTTCCTCATGGCGGTGATTGTTTACAGTTGCCTAACAACTGCTTCCTCCAGGAAAACATTGGAAGACTCGACCCAGGAATTGTTTTCATCTGAAGAGGGCTTCTCTTCAGTCTGAAAGGCAGATCAATACGAGGCTCTGGTGGTTCGACCTTCTCACATAAACGTGAAAAGTGAAAGCCAGTCCTTTACGAACTCTCCAAGATCGAAAGGTGCGTAGCACTGAATCCTATTAGTGGCTTTAGACGCCCAGCAGGCTGAACTCCGACGGAGTGGACGGACAGGAGGCTACCAGTGATCCTTCAGATTTCTCCTCTGAAAATTCAATAGCTTAATCGTTCGTTCAGAGCCGGCTTTTCAGGAGGAATTCTTTTCCAGTGTTCTCTGGAGTGGGTGCTCTGTGAGGAGAACTTATTGAGATCATGCTTCGATACGAGTGTGCTTCAGGAAGACCCACGTGCCAAGGGCTCTTCAGCCAGCTTGTGTTTAATCTCAGAGTGAGCTGTGTTTGTCAAGGTTGAGCTCTTCAGCGCTCTTTGCATTTTGGGAGATCTGAATGATTATTCAAGTGAAACAGCTGCAGACGAGCGCTCCGTGAAAACATCTCTCTGAATGAAGAGACGTTTGTTTGCGGTGGTGACAAGTTGAAAGGTTAATTGACTTTTTATTTTAATAAATTAGGTATTTCTTGTTTTTTGTAATTGTATTTATAGTATTGTACAGGGATAATACATGTGAATACCCTGGCATGGCGATAATGATACAGTGTTACACAACAAAGATCCTACAGCATGTTCCCCAAGAACACCTGAAGTGGCCAGCAGTTCAGCAGTGCCCGCTACTGAGAAGATCAGATATGAGACGAATCGCTTGCATGATGAAGAAGAAAGTCACTAAGAGGAAATAAGAGAATAAAACTCATTTAAAAAGTCTGCAGAGGAAAGGCACCTCCTAATAACCACCTGGAAGACCTAGTAGACCCACCAACATCAAGTCCACTCCTGCTTCAGGTCTGAGAACATCCAGAGGTGTTTCTGTCCATCCCTCCACTGTGAGAAGACATTCAGTACTGTATGAAGTTTATTCATGTAATTTAAGTATGTTAATAACCGAACCGGTGACCCATCAGTCACATGACCGGGTCCCTAACCTCCAGCCAATAGCTGCCCACTCAGCCCACAACAGACCCACTAGTATGGAGTAGGTATGCAGACAGACAGACAGATAGACAGATAGATAGACAGACAGACAGACAGATAGACAGACAATTAGATAGATGATAGATAGACAGACCAACTGACTGACTGATTGATAGACAGACAGACAGATAGAAATATAAATGATAAAGACAGACAGATAGATAGACAGACAGACAGACAGACAGACTGACTGACTGACTGACTGATTAAAAGATAGATAGATAGATAGACAGACAGACTGATAGACAGATAGATAGACAGAGAGACAGATAGACAGACAATTAGATAGATGATAGATAGACAGACCAACTGACTGACTGATTGATAGACAGACAGACAGACAGACAGATAGAAATATAGATGATAAAGACAGACAGATAGATAGACAGACAGACTGACTGACTGACAGACTGATTAAAAAATAGATAGACAGACAGACAGACTGATAGACAGATAGATAGACAGATAGATAGACAGACAGACATACAGACAGACAGACTGATAAGTGATAGACAGACTGACTGACTGACTGATTGATAGATAGATAGACAGACAGACAGACAGACAGGCAGACAGACAGACAGACAGACAGAGATAGATAGATAGATAGATAGATAGATAGATAGATAGATAGATAGAGAGGCAGACAGACACAGACAGACAGATTAGATAGATAGATAGTTAGAGAGACAGACAGAGAGACAGACAGACAGACAGACAGATAGATAGATAGATAGATAGATAGATAGATAGATAGATAGATAGATAGACTGATAGATAGATAAATAGACTGACAGATAGACAGATAGATAGATAGATAGATAGATAGATAGATAGATAGATAGATAGATAGATAGATAGATAGACTGATAGATAGATAAATAGACTGACAGATAGACAGATAGATAGATAGATAGATAGATAGATAGATAGATCTGCTGTCCACCCTCTGCCTATATCTGAGCAGTAAACTGGCCGTGTGTCAGTACAGACTGGTTCACGTGCTGTTTCATGTCATGTGTGATCAGACGTGTCGACGCTTCCCACGTGTGGAGCGAGGCTTCAACTCCAGAGTGCCAGTCCTCATTAACATACCAATATCTGACATCACAAACATCTCCACATACACCCATAGAGCCTGTAGTACTGAGTGTCCATTCCTTCATTCTATCCTCCTACATCCACCTATCACTGCTACTTATAATTCCCACTCAACAAATCCGATCTGTTTTTCCAGGTCTGGTTCAACACGAAGAAACAGACCCCACTTTACCAACCTTAACTCAAACAGAGAACACAACAGGCACAGCTTTCAGAGGATCAGGGCCCCCCCATTCAACCACTTCTTACCTGAAGCTCGCCGGGACGATATCCATGACCTTTTTTCCGATTTGGGAAATGATGGAATTGAGACCTGACAGATCAGAGAGAGAGAGAGAGAGACTGGAGAGCTGTGTGCGGAGTGGCGGCTCAGTGCATGTATAATTTGCATTTATATTGTATCTCTACAGTGACACCCCTCAGGCTAGCCCGTTAGCATAAACCCGATATGGATCACATGAAGGAGAACTGTAGGATTCGCGCTTGGATCAACGAAAGTGCAGTGATCCCATGGAATTCTGTGTGTGAACTTTACAAGCTCCCTCATTTCGTTGAGCACTGACACCTCTGAATGAGTTAAAGAGCTCACATGATCGTGATTTACTGGGGTTATATATTTCTGTCCTTCTGACAATTCTGAGTTTATGTGTGTCAAATTATGAAAAGTTACAATCTGTGAAGCAGTTAAACAAGCCTGCAGTTGTTTCCAATTCCACAGCTTCTTGTTCAAATGCTTCCATTCCACCTTAAATGGTGCAGCAGTTAAACTTGGCTAAGGTTGTCTTCCTATCCGCCAGCTTCTTGTTTGAATTTTTCAGTTCCACCTTAAACAGCGAAGCAGTTAAAAAAGCCTACGGTTGTTTCCTATTCCACAGCTTCTCATTTGAATGCTTTCGTTCCACCTTAAATGGAACAACAGATACATTCTGGGACCAGAAGGCTGCACAATTTAAAGTGGGCTGTACCATTTAAGGTGGAACTGAATATTGGAGAAGAACCTTGGAAATAAGAAGCTGACTTGCACCTTGCGTATGAAGGCACTAATCTAGTGGGAATGTCTCTACGGATCTATACGGAATGCTGTAGGGCCTACTCAGAATTCACTGTAAATCACTGTAAATAAATTCAGATCAACGTCAAGTTGAGACTCACCTGTAAATGTTACTGAATGAAATCAAGGTTAATATAAAACCAGAGAAGAACACAGTTCACACCAGCGACTGCCTCGCCAACCACCCGCTCATATTTACATATAAACCTAAACGAGTGTGGAACTGAATATGAAGTGGTGTTCCCTCAGGGGACGGCTTGGGAACGCCCACACCTGTAGAAGCTGTGAGGTGTTATCTTGTGAGTGAGGCTGAATGCTGGCCATCGCAAGGCAACAGGAGTTATTGGTGTTTGAATGAGGCATGATAGTGGTTGCCAGACGGATGGGGCATTCCATTTCCTAAGCTGTGCGGGCATTTAACATTCCTCAATCCACAGTGTCACATGTGTACCAGGAATATGTCATAGAAAGCATCACCACCACAGTGGACAGTGCAGTGGCCGCCCATGCTTGCTTAATGATGGTGACCGGCAGTGTCTAGTTGGAACTGTCCGTGTGAACAGACGAGCGACTCTGGCAGAAACCACATCCACATTCAATGCAGGAGCCCCACACGCATATCCCGCAGGTCAGTGCAGCGTTCTTTAGCTTCCATGGGATATGGGAGCAGAAGACCCTCCACAGTGCCTCTGTTAACACCACCACACCGGACACAGTGCCTCACCTGGGCTCGTGAGGTTGCTAACTGGACCCTAGAGGACTGGCAACATGTGGCGTGTTGTTTGGGGTTGATGGTAGGGTATGTGTGTGGTGCAGACAGCATGATGCCATGCACCCCAGTTGTCAACAAGGCACTGTGCAGGCTGGTGGTGGTTCCATACTGGTGTGGGGTGTGTTCTCATGGCATGGGTTGGGCGCACTGGTCTGCCTAAATGTGTCGCGGACTGGTGCCCACTATGTTTCACTGCTGGGTGACCATTTGCATGATGTCACAATGCACTCTCTCACACAGAGAAATTCATACACAGTACACACAGCTGAATGCACAGTACTAACATGGTAATAACTTAGTGGTAACATAGTAATAACATGGTAATAACAGTAAACAGACATTAAACAGTATTAACAAAAATAACATTATGATAACACTGCAGTTACACTACAACCATAGAAACCACGGAGTAGCACCCTAACAACCACCCAAAATGTCCGACATGAGCCCAATCAAGGCATTCCACTATCATGGCCAGTGTTCAACCTCACTCACAACACCTCACAGCTTATATAGGTGTGGACGTTCCCAAGTCATCCCCTGAGGGAACACCACTCCATAATCAGTCTACATACTGATATCACATCTCAATCTATAATCTTATCCCACTTTCTAAGTGCTACTGATTCCAGTCCAGCAGAGATGTTGATCACTCCACAATGGCGGAAAGGCTGGCTGAATGTCCCATATAACGTCCATGTGAAGGGGCGGAGCTAAACAGTTGAATAGGCAGTATTTGGAAATGAATGTTGTATTTTGTGACATCACTAAAACAATTCATTCAAGCTTTTAAAAATGTTTTAAAACAAGACCCAAACAGGAACTAACAGAACCCAAAGTTCTAGTTCTAGATCATTTCTGTTTGAGCCATTGACCAACATAGTTTTAACTGTTTAATTATCTTTTAATGACGCTCATCAGTGTCTAATTTGCCTAATTAGCTGCTAATTAACTGTAGCTGGATGTTGCCATCAAAAAAAACTATCCACTCATGTGCAGCCAACAACAGAGCAGTTCCCATGATTAGGTCTTAGCTTCCACATAAGGCTAGCAGCTTTGGTGCACCCTCTGTCACACAGACGCTCATATGCAGTCCAATGTATAGTACTAATGTAGTCGTAACAGAATAGCGACAATGTAATAACATATTAATAACAGTAACAAAACAATAATAACAAAATTAAACACTAGTTACACTGAGACCTTAGAAACCATGTATAAGCATGGAGTCGCTGATGGGTGGGTGGGGGAGTATTGTTCTAAAGGGCCCTCACCTGGTTTTCGAAGGGGGGGCCACGTCTGAATGTCATACTGAGCCCTATGTTTTCTGAGCCATTAAAAAACTGATGAGTTGTGTTATTTCACAGTTCATGGGATGACAGGAGCTCCATACTCCCAAAGGTATCAACATAACACATCCCCCGTGATGCTCACACACAGCACACACAGCCTAATGCATGGTAGTTATATAACATAATAGTAACATATCAATAACATAGTAGTGCTAGTAATAAATCAATAATAAAACTAAAAGAATATCATCACAACAATAATGCACTGTCCCTCGCACAGACACTCATGTACACACAGTACACACAGCCTAATGAACTGCAGTAATGTAGAGATAACATAATAATTACATGGTAATAACATAGTATTACCTGTAATTAAACAACAATAACAAAAACAAACGTTATAATTATACGAGCTGCACTAAGACCTTAGAGACCACAGAAGAGCATGGTGTCGCAGATGAGCAATCAGCCCTGACTTCATGTAGGAAAGGGAGTCAAATCTAAATGTCTTGTTGAGTCCCATGTTACATAGTACTAACATAGTAATAACAGAGCGATATCAATAATAATGCAATAAAACAAAAAAGATTATAATAACACAAACTAGAAGGCTAGAAGCCATGTAGGAGCATAGTGTCTTGGATTGGGGTGGTAGTATTCTAAGGGTCATCTTATATCACAACTCATGGGACGGTAGCAGCTTCAGATTCCCAAACGTATGAAGACAAGGACTAAAGAAGTCAGTTCTTTATAATGTAGTACCTTTAACTAAACGAATATCACCACATAAAATAACGTGCGCTCTCCCACACTCATATGCAGTACACACACACCTAATGCACAGTACTAATATAGTAATAACATACTAGTATTATAGTAATAACATAGTATTGACTCTAATAAAAATAAAAAATGAAATAATAATAAGAAAAAAAATAGAACATAAGCTACACTAAGGGTGGTATTATCCTAACAGGTCCCCACTCGATGTAGGAAGAGGAGTCAAATCTAAATACCTTGTTGAGTCCCATGTTACATAGTAATAACACAGCAATATCAATAATAATGCAATAAAAACACTATAATAACACAAACTAGAAGGCTAGAAGCCTTGGATAGGGAGTGGTAGTATTCTAAGGGGTGCCCACTTGATGTAGGAAGGGGGGGGCAATGTCTTGTTGAGTCCCATGTTATCTGACTCACAAAAAAACACCGACTGGTTTGTCTTATTTTCAAGTTCATGGGACGGTAGCAGCTCCAGATTCCCAAACGTATGAACACATGGGCTAAAGTCAGTTCTTTATAATGTACCACCTTTAACTAAACAAATATCACCACATAAAGTGATGCTATTAACTGGCCTGTCTGAATAGGCTTTGAGCAGCACAGTTATTAAGGTATGAGTTGTGCAGGCTGAGAATCTAAACAAAGACTCGACGAGCAGGCACTTAAGTGCAGTCTGTTGAGTGTAGCTAATAATATCATGACCCTGGAGATGTATCCAATATGGCCTAGTGAGCTGTCCATTTCAATGGAACATGAACAAGCATTTAACCACAAATTTGATGGAAGCAAACAAGAGTCGGGCTGCTTTGAGTTTTATGTGGTAGAGTGCCATTAGTGCACGTTCTGCGGTTGCCAAATGACTTCTAATTGCTCGAGTTTGATTGAGTAAACTCTGGGGGCAATTTGTCACCTGAATTGAAAAACAAATCATGCATTTTCAGCTCATCCTTCCGTGGAAACCTGTTAGGTTGGTCCCTTCTCTCTGGTCCTGGTAATAAGACTGAAGTCTCGCTGTACTTGAACGCACCCCGTTGGTTCCAAATATGAAGTCTCCTCTCCCAGCTGAGGGGAAAAAAACAGCGTATAATCAGAGTTCTGAAAATCAATTCTGACTTTGATGGAAAGCTGATTGGCTTGGCGCGCACAGCTCCGGTGAGTGGTGAGGCTTGCCTTATCCTTGCGGAGGCCTGTCTGGAGATATTTTCCCATTTAGCCTTCAAAAAGGCCCATTTCCAGTTGCTTTGGAGCTACTGTCAAGTTATTATACACATGGAGGGCCCTGCCAAGCTGACAGATGCTCAGAAACACCGCTAACCTGCCTTAAGAGCCAGTTACCTCAAATTGGTTTAGTCACCGAAGGAGAGAGCGCAATGCTGGGCAATGTTTGAGCAAGAGGAGAGCGCCAGTTTACATCCAAGGAGGAGGAAATGTTACATGGAGAGCTGGACTTTTAGCATCAGTGCTGGTTTGTAGGTGATGAGCTGTTCGGTTGGTCTATAATCATGGGTATATTTCATGTCCATAATCATAGACTTTACCAAATAATACAATTGCATCGTCTTTCCGGTTTCCCTCTATGGTCCCACTTTATACTGGGTGTCCAAGTGGGGCGGTATTTCATGGTCTGGTTCATGAGCCTGTTTTTTCTTGCCTCTTCTCTCGAGTGACGGCTGCTGTGGTCTTTTCTGGGAAGAGTTTAGATACACGTCTTTCAGCTTTTTGAGATTATAAAAGGTCCCACACAAAGCAAAACCAGGAAGCATCAGAGCATGCCATGTGACGCCTCTCAACGAATCACGTTGTCAGAAATTGACACCAGCCAATTAGATTCCATGCTCAGGTTTAAATCCTCCTTTTCCTTTCACGATTGGTTGCTGGTACAAAGGAAATTACCATAAACACTCACATGTGTCAAACGTTTTCTTTCATACAGTCTGAAAGGGGAAGCCAGATGGCCCAAAATCTCAAAACCGACCAGTGCATGATAAAACAACGTCCCTGCCTGCTGTGTACCTTAAGTATCTATAATAACTGTGTAATTACACATGAACACATGCAACAACAACATAACTACTAGTGGTGTAGCCATTGTTACAGGTGGATTAAAGTAGTAAAGATTATGTACTTACACGTGTGTATCAATTTCTTTTAGGCATTTTCAAAATATGTAAAAACAGTAATTCCCAAACAACATTTTCCCACCATCAACATTCCATATAAACTCTGAAGACACGTGTAGGTTCACTGGTTGTTTAGATAGCAAATACAATGTTTATATGTGACATGGAGACATGGAGAACCCTGGTTCCCATCACCACCACTGTAAAGGCTATGTGTTTCTTCATAGCCTTCAATATTAATGTACAATGTAGATAATAATAATAATAATAATAATAATAATAAATCACATTGTTTCAGTCCAATGTTGTCTGAAATGTTTTATTTAATATTCAAAGCATCTTATTTTGGCACTTTTTCCCAATTTTCAGAAACTTGTGGAGACACCCGGGACCCCACTGTAGGATACCATGATTTGGGGAAAATATCTATGCACTGTCTATTAATTAAGAGCCTCATATCTGGCCAAGTGTAATTTTATGTCTGGCTTTAAGTGTGAATGCAGAATGTAGAACACCACAAAGTCATGTCATTCACCTCTGCTTGAGTGTGTTGTTGCTTTTGTTTGACATAAATAACTTACAGGCCATAATTAACTTTGCGGCTCTCGAGATTCGACAGTTGTAATCTTTCAAATTGCTATATAAAATAAGCGATTGATCTTTCAGCCCGAGACCACCACACATCACGATCATTTGTGGATTCTGGTGGTTTCAGCAGGTATTTAGTGGTCTAATAAATTCCTACATTTCACTCCATCATTGTCATCACTGTGGTTCCAGGAATGCCAAAGAAGTATATCCAAGCTCTCAAAAGTCCTACTCCTTCTGAATACTGCAGAGCGCCCCCTGTATGCTCCTATAAAAAGTGCCTATCAAGAACATACAAATTAATTTACATTGTTACCTGGAAAAAGCATGTTTAGTGAGTCTGGGTCAGGAGTGGACTAATTACTGGTCAACCAGTTTATTTAAGTCTCATTAATGAAAATTGTAACAAAAAATTAAACAATAAGGATTAAACTGTAGCAATGCGGTTCTAAAGGTAGATGTCTGATCTGTCTTTGTTCTTCCATGTGGAATTTAGAGCACAGCTAAACTGTCAGCTAGCTCACCCTTTAACTGTAACATGGTAGATGTTGATGTAAGGATGTTAATCCTTGTATAATAGTAGTATTTTTTATTTCAGTCCTTGTTTAAGGTGTTCCAAGCCAAACAAAAGAAGCTTTAGTTTATTTGCACCTCAAAAAATGGGATCTTGGCATGTACAATTATCTTATATGTGGCTGTAATAGTTTTTAGATCTATAATTTTAAGATCATTTGACTTATTTCCAGACATTTTTACTTGTTGATTTTAGTAAGCCCAATTTTCTCACTATACTAGCAAATTGTTTTTCTTATTTTTGTCAGGAACAAGGAACTTGGCTTGACGTGCGCAGAGCTAAAAGTCAGATGAGCTTTATTTAACAATTGGGTAGTTAAACACAGCACCGAAACACGACCAAACATAACAGAGGGAGAATGCGAGATCAAAGTTGAGAGACAGGCGAGAAGTTGAGTAGACGAGGAGAGAAGTCAGGGGAACAGAAGGAGGCCGAAAGCCAGAGAGTAGAGCAAACGAGTAACCAGTACAAGGGATAAGGCAAAAGAGGTAGTCGAGAAACAAACGGAGTCAAAGCCAGAGTAGGGATAACAGGAAGGAAACGCTCAGTAGTGCTAACAGGGTCGGCAAAACTTTGCAAAGAGTGAGTGAGTGAGTGAGTGAGTGAGTGAGTGAGTGTGTGTGTGTGTGTGTGTGTGTGTGTGTGTGTGTGTGTGTGTGTGCGCGTGTGTGTGTGTGTGTGTGTGGGGGGGGTTTATAAACAGACTGGAAATGAGAGGCAGGTGGAACAAATCAATACTCAGGCGAGCTAGACCGTGAGTGATTGGTTGACTGGGGACATGAGTGTGACGTCATTGGGTGATGCACTCTGGGAAGTGGAGTTCAGGAGATCGGTGGAGTCAGGGAAACCCGGAAGCGTGACAGTTTTAACAATTTGCTTAAAACAGATCAAAATTATCTGGTAATATAGTGAGAAAATTTGACTTACTAAAATGTTTTAAAACAAGTATAAAAATGTCTGTAAATAAACAAAATTATCTTAAAATTGGCTTAAAACAACCTTGAAATGGAAGAAATCAACTACACATAAGATGCAAAACTGGATTAGTGTTGGTTTCGTATATGTCTCCCCCCACCACCCCACCCCCCATACGTCTTTGTGCTGTTCACAATGTACTTTTGTTATTTGGTAGTACAGGATCATAAAAGGTCTAGTTCATGGCTGTCACCCATAGTTACGGTAGTTCTAGTGCTACTAAAGATGCCTAACAAGAGAAACAGGAGATATTAAAGAAAGCCACAGAGTATAGTGACCTGTATCTTCGCTGTGCCGGTCTTTCCTGTTCTGGTCCTAATTTTGGGATGATAGTTCTGCCAGTGAAAGGTGAAGCACATCTTCTTCTGGAAGTGCTCACTGAGCTTGGTGCTAAATGCCAGGAGAGATGTTATTGGAGGAGATGACAGTTCGCTGGTGGAAACATTTCCAGGATCTTGTAATTCTCAACATGGCAACCGCGGCTGGTAAAGGCGTGAATGAGAAAATGAAGGACTATCAGACATACACTGACGCAAACGCAGGTTTAGGGTTCTGCAGTCAGTCCTGGCTGATTATGACTAACGGGGGGGGGGGGGGGGGCAGGGGGCAACGAAAAGTGGTCATTCGGCAACCCTAGCTCCTTCTGGTGTGGATACATGTGAATGTAGCATAGCTGTTTATACTGTATAGCTTCCTCCCTGATATAGTTGATTAGATCCTGGTTTTCCATGACTGGGAATAATTGCCTGCGGGCATTACCACGGCAGCTGCCAAGTGGGTAAACTAGTGTGCACTCACTGCTCACTCTGTCCAGCCTGGAATGCTGGAATGATGAATCATCTCCAAAAAAGAATATGTCAAAAATGGTCCTTGCAGGACAGGGCAAAGTTAATGTAAAGATATATATTGGGGCATTTCTATTGGTCCATTCATCAAAATATATTCACACAAAATGAAAGACAACTGCTGAACTTAAATTATAATTTTTTTATTTTGGACAGTGATGATGTGGTAGTTTAGCTTAGTAATGAATAATATACAGCTAAAATCACCGTAAGGTAACTATAATAGTTACTAGTTAGCTGATAAGTTAAGTACCCAAAGATGATGGACTTTTTTAAGCAGTCAAACCAAATTTAACTCAAGTTCAAATTCCTAACGTGAACGATTCCGGTTTGGTGAGCTAGTGATCTTTGTTTTTTGGTGTGGTAATGAAGGATGATGTTTTCTCCAACTTTTCAACTGCAACTTCCCTTTGGCTATGGGGGAGGGGCTTATAGTTAGCTCATGTGACTTGTTGTAATAAATAAAAGATTTTGTCTATGTACAGGGGTGTATATCTATCTATCTATCATCTATCTATCTATCTATCTATCTATCTATCTATATATACACCTGCAGCCATTAGACTCAATTGGGTGCTCTAATCCATTCACCCATCCTCCATCACCTGTTCTTCCATCCACACTGGAACTCCTCTATGACCTTCTCTGCAGTAGTGCACCAGAACTTCAGTACTAAGTAGTAATGTAACTACCTCATCCCATATATCTACATGCTGCACATCTGTGTTACATCCTCCTATACCTTGTACTTTTGCACTTTAAGAACCGCCACATCTCCATTTTATTGTATTCTATTACATCTTCATTATTATTTTTATTTTTGATTGTTTTGTTTTTATATTCTATTCTGTTTTATTTATTCTTATCTATTTTGCTTTATTATTTTTGTAGCTTCTATGTGTACTATGTGTCTCACCGGTTGCTGCTGTAACACTCTAAATTTCCCATTGGGTTCAATAAAGTCTTATCTGTTTATATAT
Organism: Semaprochilodus insignis; assembly: GCA_034552555.1. Classification (NCBI taxonomy): domain Eukaryota; kingdom Metazoa; phylum Chordata; class Actinopteri; order Characiformes; family Prochilodontidae; genus Semaprochilodus; species Semaprochilodus insignis. The sequence goes on from CM067497.1 coordinate 784,999, forward strand.
ATACCTAATACACAATGCACTGTATATGAACAACACACCTTCTCCTTTAATGTCCTTTCTTGATTTTAATTATTCTGTACATTGTAAATTAAAATCGAAGACATCAAAAGGAACACATATGGGTTATGTAGTTGATTGGTTCTTGCCATAGTATGGCTTAGTGAAGTACTTGAATAGGGCTATTCACTATATAACTGAGCACCATTCCAGGTTACTACCTCACGAAGCTGACTGAAAGAAAGCCAAGAGGGTGCAAAGCTGCTATCAAAGTAAAAGGCGGCCAAGAATCTAAAGTTAAAAAGTAAAACATATCCTGGTTTGTTTAACACTGTTTTGTTTCCCATATTCAGTAATTCTACAATGTAGAAAATAATAATAATAATAATAATAATAATAATAATAAAAAAGACTTTTGATTGGCAATACATATTCATTGTCCAACCTTAAAAATACTCTAATTTGTTAAAAGCAAATTATTTAGTTTTATTTAACCTAAAAAAAGACTTTGAATGAACGATTATTTCAATCAAAGTCATTTTTGGAGTTGAGTAAAACTTATTCAATTGCTTGAACCATATCACACCAAACCCACTCTCGATCACTCTGTTTACACCCAAAACACTTAATAATGCAGGAAAATCTGTGAAATTCTTCACATTCCTTTCTCTCTGGATTGACAGCTTGCTGACAGAGCCCACAGGGAATTCTCTATGTAATCCCGCTGGTTG
>CM067497.1:790200-813875 GCA_034552555.1 Semaprochilodus insignis
TTATATAAATGTTCATAATCACACATGAAATGTTTTAACACCACAGTTTAAAGTTTTACAGCACAAAGTGACAATGTGTTATGCTGTATATGTACTGTATATTGTTGTGATAAATTGCATAATCTCCAGCTATTTACTTATAAATTGCAAATATAGAGAAACTGCCTATTCAGATTTATTCATATTAGATGTAGCTTGCTGTAAACATATATTTTATCAATAAATGAACCCCTGTTCAAAGTACAAACTAGCGATTCTGCTGTTCCTCTGTTTAGACATTCTTATTTAGGGCAATCTCACTTTATTTAAAGTTGTTACGTGCTTATATCCACATGGAATAATTCATAGAGCTGAACAACAACATCACTTTACCTAAAGCCTATGAAGAGAGCTTATAAGCATTCATTAGATGTTATAATACTGTTACAGAAAAACATGTTCATTTTGAAAATACTGAGGAACGTTACGAGACTATGACTGTATTCGAAATGAATACAGTAGTATGTACTGCACACTGTATACGCCCCCTGTGTGTGGTATACAGTACAGTAACAAGTTCTGACCTACAGTGTAGTATACTAATACAGTCACATGACCATTTACCTCACATTTACCTCAGAGCTGTTATTACTGTATCCACTGTTTAGAGCTAGCTGCTGCTAACGCTGCTCAGTTCACCTGAAATACGTTTAGCCCAGCTGTTAGCTCCCCTCGGCCACTTCACTCTAAAACTGACCCTCTAAAGCGAGTTCATCTTTTATTAATCTTCAGACCTGAATATTTTAACTTTCTGAGGCTCATTCTGATGAACACACACCCCACTACAATCACTACACCCACATTTACACTCGGAGTGGGCTGCGTTTAGCTCCCCAGTGTTACCCGCCGCCATGTTCTCTGGCTGACGCAGGCTGAGAGCTGGTGAGGCCGTGGTGCATGATGGGATGCAGTACACCATGAAGATAGCTCCACCTGTACACTAGAACACCTGACTGGAGTAGAACACCATCCGGGTATCTCCAGTACACCATGAATATAGCTCCCCCTGTACCTTAGGACACCTGATTGGAGTAGAACACCATCCGGGTATCTCCAGTACACCATGAAGATAGCTCCCCCTGTACACTAGAACCTCTGACTGGAGTAGAACACCATCCGGGTATCTCCAGTACACCATGAAGATAGCTCCCCCTGTACACTAGAACACCTGACTGGAGTAGAACACCATCCGGGTATCTCCGGTACACCACTGTGGATGTTTATCTTTAAGCTTTATGTGAATGATCGCAACATGTGTTGTGAAGGACAGGAACAGTAGAAGCTATAATGCATTATGCCACTTTGTGCTGTGAAGATTTATATTGTGGTGTTGTTTATATGCATGATTGTTCATTTATGTATAGTCACAAAGAAGCAAGCGCAAATGTCAAGTATTATAATGCATTATGAATGGTTCATAGATCTCTATGAATGCACTTATAATGCATTATGGCTACCTGATTGATAGAAAGTGTTGCCGGAGGTTTTAAAGGGTTTACAAACTTTCCAGCACCGCTGTTTACCAGATCTCCTGTTTTACTGCTGACTGGTTTGTTGAGGTGCAGATCTGAACTTCTATCAATGGTCCTTCAGAGAGTTCCTCCTCGCTCGGTGTGAGTACATGTCCTGCACAAACCTCATCTCCATCTCACCGCTGTTTCCAGGCACATGTGCCTCGAGGGAAGTCTGTGCGGAGCTGTGGGCTCTAGTCTGTCAGATGGACAGCATGATGGTCAATCATTAGCTGGATCTGTTCACACCTTCCATCCATCCATCCATCACTGTCCATCTCTTCATTCGGTCTATAGTGGCCATCCTGAGAGCTTCTTAGAGGAAAGAGCATCATGGGTTCGCATCGCCATCATGGGCTGATTGAATACTCAGGAAGAGAGACGGAGAAGAAGATGTGTCTGAGAGGGGGAGAGAGGGAATGAGATGTACTGCTGTTGCCTCTTTGAGCAGTACCGTAGCGCTCTCCCTCCCTCTCTCTCTCTCTCCCCCGCTGTGAATAAATGTATGGAATATTCTCCACTTTTTTCGCTCCAGCTCAAACTCCCCCTTTGAGTTTCATACATATTCCGAGGCCCTTCCTTCCAGGAGTGGAATGCAAAATCTTGTCAGAGAGTTGGAGTGTCATAATAACATGTTTTTTGCCAACTTAGTCATTGTACTTTTCTCCCGAAGCTACAACTTTACATACGGAGTCTGTATTACGAGTTCCACAACTTGAGACTTTTTCAAGTCAACGGTTAGGTGATGAAAGTTGAGTCAACAGTGACTAATCACTGATGATGTCATGAGGAAATTTATCAACAAGCAGCGGTGGTCGAAGTACACAAACCATGTACTTGAATTAAAGTAGAGATACCCAAGGTAAAATATTAGTCCAGTAAAGGTAAAAGTCCTCCCTTTAGACCTCCACTGGAGTAACAGTACTAAAGTATGTACCTTCAAATGTACTTAAGTATGGAGAGTAACAGGAGCATGATTTATTATGGCTCTAATGTCCTATTATCATTTCTGGAACAAGACTCTTAATCAGCTCAGTGTAGGTGAAGAGACTTGAGTGTCTCTCAGTCCACCAGTCTTTAATAGAAGATCAGTAATTAGTCTGACACTGACGTCTATTACAATCACCATCAGCACAGAACACTGAAGGAGAACAGGTTCCATTAGCTAGAACCATAAAATAACGTTTTGTAAACAAGTAAAGTTTCAGTTTAAGATTTATCTGCAGCTTAGTTACAAGTTAAAGCTTAATAAGAACTTGATTTAAACAGGATCACAGATGATCGCCAGTCACGAGTGCATGTGTACATGTTTCTGTATTGTGTCTATTTACCCACAAAGTCAGGAACAGTATGTTCGATCTGTTTACTAACCCCGTCCTGCTTTACCTGCCTTCCTCCAGGTGGTCCTGGATGTAGTCCTGGTCCGAAATTGACGTTTCCATGGATTGTAAGAATCCATGAATAAACTTGTTTCGTTTTGACATGTTACGTTTTTACACGCACATACGTCGAAAGGAACGACAGATTTCCCATAATGCAGTGGAGCAAACAGAGTTTGTGGTGTGGTGGAGTGAAAGCACCATGTCGTCCAAAATAAAATACTTCAGTACAGATGAAAAACTACTTAAGTACCGTAACTAATTACATTTACTTTGTTACTGTCCACCACTGTCAACAAGTGACGGTAAAAGTCCAAGATGAACCCACAGGTTGGTAGAGCATGATGTGCACTTTCTAGCAAGCCCGAGATCGCATTGCTAGCCCTCAGGGAGGCCGGAATCTTGCAAATTGGTGTCTGACTTAGGTGCACCCAAGGTGGCCTTGGAGGTCTGGAGTTACCTCCCTCAAACTTCATAGGATCATAGGGTGATATGCTCCCTCTCCAGCAAGGAGCATCCAGAGGAATGAGTCCCCTGTGGATTCGGCATGAACTGGACAAGTTTCTGGATGTAGCCACATCAATGTTCAGACACTCTTACATCAAAGAATTGGTCAGTTGGTTCCAAATTTAGTGGATGCCTTTCCTGGCACAATTCCGAGGAGAATTCCCTGTAGACTGGGATTTTAGCCACTGCTGCATTTTCCACACATGGAACGAGACATTCCCTGCACTGTACCACCTCTTCCCAATCTATGGATCCCGTCACTCACACCCCGCAGGGATTTATAGCCCCATCATCCTTGTGCAGTGCCACCTGCAGGAGCCTGAAGTTACTACTACCTTAAACACCCAAGGGGGTTCATTAGTTTGTTCACTGAGCTTAACAACATTCAATATCTGATCGTTGAAGCTCTGTAGATTGGAGGAGGTTGGTAGAGTGTGCACTGCTAGCTTTCAGGAGTGCCAGAAATAGGAACCCCAAAATCACTAGACTCCTTACCTGTCGTCTTCTCTGAGTTGCCCATGTTGTTAGTGTCTTAATCACATGGTCAGCGTCTAGTCGACGTTAAGCTTAAAGTTAAATAGTCTGTGCAACCTCTAGTTTATACATGTTCAATTCATCTGGCAGCATGATACACTTCCTGGTCACTAGAGCTTGATACGCCCTTTCCAACAAGTGCTGGATGGCATTGCTAATTGGAACTGGAGATATGGAATCCTGCAAATTTGTATCTGGTCTAGGTGCCCACTAGGTGGCCTTGCTAGACATTCGCCCATGACAGAGCCAGAGAGATTTAGAACCCTGTATCTCAGTGAAAATAGGAGTTACCAACTTCAAAGGATCATAGCGTGATATGCTCCCTCGCCAACTAGGAGCAAGCAGAGAAAACTCATCAGACAAGGAATGAGTCACCTGTGACTGAAACGTACCTAATAGGGCAGAAGGCAGGAAAGACCCTGGATAGGCCACCAGTCCATCACAAGGCACAGACACACAGGCACTCACACCTAGGGGGCAGTTTGTCATCTCCAGTTCACCTGACTGCATGTCTTTAGATGGAAACCGGAGTACCTGGGCAAAACACACATAGACTCATGGGGAACATGCAAACTCCACCCAGAAAGAACCCCAGATGTCCCACCCAGGAATCAAACCCCAACCTTTCTTATTGGGAGGTGACAGTGCTACCCACTGCGCCACTGCGCCGACCCCTAAAAGTAATCTAAACCTACTGGAATAAAAGAGTGAAGAAAAGAAATCATAACCTATTGAAAACGTACTCTCCCTTCTCACCGGCACAATGCTAAATTGTGCCGCGATTAAATCTGTGCTTTACTGCCTGCTGCCTTTTGTATCTGAGAAAAAAGCTGAGATGCAACATTTTATCATTATCATGAAATCAGATCGGAATCTTCCTTCTGTTTTTTTTGTCCTTCCTTGGAAAGCTGTTCACGTTGACTTAAACGACACTCGCCTCTGAGACTCTGAGCCTGATTGAAATGATAGTTGCACTGATTTCAGATCGGGGCTCCGTTAAATTGCAATATCAGATTTTGTACGGCGTGTGCAAGTTCTCCGCTCTCTTCCTCCTTGTTTTTGTGCCTCTTTCCGCTTCTTCCCCAATTTGATATTGATCACCAGCGTCCCCGGGGTAATTTAAGATAAGATGCTTTGTGTGCCACAACAACTCTGCATTCAGGTCTTTGGCTGGTGATTCTGAGCTGGAGCTGATTCTTTTAACCAGACTTACAACGTTTATTGGGCACATGTTTAAAGGGAACCAAAGCAGTGCTTGACTTAAAAAATCTGATCTTCAATCCATTAACTTATACCTGGCACACACAACAGGATAATCGGGCTTTACCCTGTAGTGTGGGGTGTCCAGTCTATATTCTTCCGATCAACTCCCGTGATTAAACACGTTCAGTATTTACGGCACATTGTCCTGTAGTGTGGGGTGGACGACTCTGTGTCCTGTTGTGTGGGGTGGACAACTCAGTGTCCTGTAGTGTGGGGTGGACGACTCAGTGTCCTGTAGTGTGGGGTGGACGACTCAGTATTCTGTAGTGTGGGGTGGACGACTCAGTATTCTGTAGTGTGGGGTGGACAACTCTGTGTCCTGTAGTGTGGGGTGGATGACTCTATATCCTTTAACGTAGGATGGACAACTCAATGTCCTGTAGTGTGGGGTGGACGACTTTATATCCTTTAACGTAGGATGGACAACTCAATGTCCTGTAGTGTGGGGTGAACGACTCTATATCCTTTAACGTAGGATGGACAACTCAGTGTCCTGTAGCATGGGGTGGACGACCCTATATCCTTTAACGTAGGATGGACAACTCAGTGTCCTGTAGCGTGGGGTGAACGACTCTATATCCTTTAACGTAGGATGGACAGCTCAATGTCCTGTAGTGTGGGGTGGACGACTCTATATCCTTTAACGTAGGATGGACAGCTCAATGTCCTGTAGCGTGGGGTGGACGACTCGGTATCCTGTAGTGTGGGGTTTACAACTTGGTGTCCTGTAGTGTAGGGTGGACAACGCTGTGTCCTGTAGTGTGGGTATGGATGGCTCTGTATCCTGTAGTGTGGAGTAGATGACTCTATATCCTGTAGCATAGGGGTCAAACAAAGGTACAGTAGATGGACGTGTGCCTTTTCACTCCATTCATTCTTAATGGGAAAAAAATGGAATTTATTGAAGTTTTTAGGAAAACCAAAAAGCTGTGTGCAAGCACACCATTCCCCATCAGGCTGAACATCACGAAGTTGGAACGGTGTCAATATCTGAAAAACTGTGGGACTAGTTTTTGAGATAGACAAAGAATTTCTTGACCAAGAAGAAGGATATATACGTGGGACAACAGCAGTGTTGTACATTGCACAGTCACTAACGAAAACAGTCCAGGCTCATTTCACTTTGAGTTAAAAGTAACTCCCACATCCAGGCAGCTCTGTGTGTGGGTGTACAGGGTAAATTACCCTCGGAAGATCAAAGAGATCAAAACCATATTGAGTTATTCCACTCAAACAATCGATCAGGAACATCGTCCAGACTTCAGGTAGTCTTCAGAAGTCTCATGGCCTTTCTGGAGAGGGGTAAAGACCACCATGTCAGTGTGCAGGTCAGGTTCAACATCTCTCTCATGATTGCCATAGAACTGAAACTCTCACAGTCTACAGGATGAGGTCCCTTTTCCTTCATAGCATTGTGTTCGTTGTCAGTAATAGAACTGACCAAGCTGAAGCCGAGGTCATATTGGCCCCGTGTCAGTGAGGTCAAGGAGATAAACAACCCACACATGGATTAGCCGACGTTAGGGCCATGCTATAAAAAGCTGTGCACCCTCCTATGCAGGCTAGTCACCCTGCGGTTTTCTGAAGTGTTTCAGCGGAAATCAAGTGCAGCAATTTTGGAGATTTCTGAAACTCGCTGCATACCAGAGATGCTTTAAGGTAAAACACTCGTCCACTGAAACCAGGCGACGCAAATGGAGCTTCAAGTGTAATGTAATCAAGTGAATAGACGAGAGTCCGGGAGACGGCAGGGTGGCGATGTAAGGTGATGGTTTATGTAATGAAGGTAATGCTGTGGAGAGACGGGTGGTGTAGCATCATGAATTTAGTTAAAGCTGACCAGCTGATCCCTCAGTACCATTCCCAAAGATGGTACCCTCGAATAGATTACACACTACCAGTGCAGAACCTTTCAGAACCTTTCCGGGGAGTCTTTACGAGTTCTGTGAAATACAAGGTCTGTTTGATTATCGATCATCATGCTTGCTGCATGCAAACTAAGTATTGTAGGAACTACGGATGCACCGAATGTTCGGCAACCAGAATTATTCGTCTGAAAATGGCGAAAAAAACACTTTTGGTGTTCGGCTGAATAATTTATCCCGATTGACGTTTTTATTGACACCATTACCTTTTTCTCCTGTAGTGTGAGGTGGACGACTCAGTGTTCTGTAGTGTGGGTATGGATGACTCGGTATCCTGTAGCGTGGGTATGGATGACTCGGTATCCTGTAGTGTGGGGTGCTCGACTCAGTGTCCTGTAGTGTGGGGTGCTCGACTCAGTGTCCTGTAGCGTGGGGTGCTCGACTCAGTGTCCTGTAGCGTGGGTATGGACGACTCGGTATCCTGTAGTGTGGAGTGGACGACTCAGTGTCCTGTAGTGTGGGATGGATGGCTCAGTGTCCTTCAGTGTGGGGTGCTCAAATCAGTGTCCTGTAGCGTGGGTATGGACGACTCGGTATCCTGTAGTATGGGGGTCGAGCAGAGGTACAGTAGATGGGCGTGTGCCTTTTCACTCCATTCATTCTTAAAAAAAAAGTTTTTAGGAAAACCGTTTGTCGGATCAAAAAGCTGTGTGCAATGTAGATGGGAACCAGAGCAGAACCAGGAGCAGGATTTAAGTTACAACTCAGGACTAAAAGCAGGAAATGATAACCTAATACACAATCCTAGGACTTCCTGATGGGGACCGTCCTGAGAAGTCGGGAGTCATATTTCTGTATGAAATTCAGACATTCTGGTTGAAGACATGGTGTTAAAACACGCTCTATGTATGCGTCTGTGGAGTGAACCTTGAGATTAGGGTAACATCACCTAGTCTGGAAATGTATAGTAAACCAGGAGGGGCATTCCATCACCTCCTGAACACTGTACAAGTATGGAAGCTCTGTACTGTATGGTTGCCATTGAATTCATTCCGCCCAGGAGAACGCTCTTCAGCAGACACCTGGAAATACAGCCTGGAGGCTTCCCTCGTTAGTCCAGAACCCAGCGTCTGATGTTGTTGTTTTAGAATCAGGTTATTTTCTAGAAACAGAGGTGTTTATTTTGATGTCTGGCTTGGTCAACTGGAGTCACTAAGCCACGAGAGCACGCTGCCACTTCCCAGCTTTCATTCAGCTTCAAGCATTCCAGCCCAATGGAGCTCCAGACAGAGTAAAGAGCAGAACAGAGCCGGTACAGCGAGACAGACAGACATCAGCTTCTCAGAGCGCACTGTATCCTCCGTAAAGAAACACAAACCCCAATTTTGACACAACGTGGCAAGACAATCGTAACCAGCATGGAGTGAGGTGCTATGAATGCAGCAGACATGGCGGCTGGGATGGGTTTTACTGCTAATAGATTTAAGTCATATAGTGATTTGTTGGTACGTCTGCTGGGACGGTTAAAAGGTCCGGGATTGAAGAAATAGTTTTGAATTGTTTGTATAGGCTATTTAATTTAATAAAACCGTGCTTGGTATTTGGCATCGGCCAAAAATGTTCATTCTGGTGCACCCCTAGTAGTAACAGTCTCAATTCTTGATTCTGGTTGAAAACAAAAGGGCTACATTCTAGACATCAGGTGGACCAGTGGTGGACGAAGTACCCAAGCCATGTACCTGAGTTAAAGTAGAGATCCCCCAAGGTAAACTCCTCCTCCAGGGTCAGCAGAAGTTCCTCCTTTTAGTCCTCCACTGGAGTAACAGTACTAAAGTATTTACCTTCAAATGTACTTAAGTATGGAGAGTAACAGGAGCATGATTTATTATGGCTCTAATGCCCTATTATCATTTCTGGAACAAGACTCTTGCTTAGTTCACCCACTGCTGGTAGATCCGTATGACCGTACGCTTCCATACACCTGCAGATTCAGCTACTTCCTTCACACTATGGTCTTTGGCACGCCCAAATGCAGTCACTCCTTTTAGCCAATCATTAACATCTGCTCTGGAGCCATTTTCCACACATGGAACGAGACATTCCCGTACCACCTCTTCCCAATCTATGGATCCCGTCACTCACATCCCGCAGGGATTTATAGCCCCATCATCCTTGTACGGCGCCATCTGCAGGAACTTGAAGTTACTACCACCTTAAACACACAAGGGGACTCATTTATTGTCTGGTGTGTTCATATGGACTAGTTATTAATGTATTGTAAGAATCCTTACTAAAATCACTTAAAACGAGCTAAAATTGCCTGGAAATTAGACTAATTAAATTTGCTTAAAATGGTCATAAAATGAGAGATTTATAAAATGATATTATATCCACTTGATTCTCATTATGGGATAGTTTTAAACTATTTTTAAGATTGTTTAATTTCAAGACATTTTTGCTTGTTTTTAGCAGGTAAAATTATCTTAGATCTACTTGATATTTCTTAAAATTCTGATTTTGAGATAAAATCAACTAAAGCAAGTAAATAATGCCTTGAAAGCTCGGTGGAAGCAGCATTATCCCACTCCGTCCTATTTTAGTAAGCCAAATGCTCATTTTGAGATTGTTGTTATTTCACTTATTTTAAGTTATTTCACTTGTTTGAAGTGATTTTAGTAAGCCAAATGTTCTCACTCTATTGGCAGATCATTTGACTTGTTTTAGTCACATTTCTTAAGATAAGCAAATTGATCAGCCAATAGAGTTAGGAAATTTGACTTACTGAAATCACTTTAAACAGGCTAAAAATACCTGGAAATGGAGTTCCTGGTTATGGCAGCTTGCTGAGAGGATGCGTGTTAACCTGCTCTGCTACCTCGTCAACTAAATCCTTTCCTAAAACGTGTTTAAGGAACTGCTGTTTATCTCAGTTCATTATATGGACTAGTTATTAATGTGTGGGACTTTTCTATATGCAGTTCCACCCACATTTTCATACACTGAAAATCTTGATGGTGGCTAATTGGTCCCTCCTCCCAGAGCTCTAAGGATGGTGTATTGATTCTTGTGAAGAACTTCCACATGGTTCTGTTGCTGTTCTGAGGGAACAGACACTTCTGTCCGTTTTCTGTGTTTGGGTTGCCGTTCTCCTCAGATCAGCAGAATGAGAGGCTTAGAAGAGAATGAGCCAGTTGTGTAGGCAACCTCGAAGTCAAGCATGTGGGTTAGCAGAACTAGCACCGGCCTCAACTTCCGAGCGTGATGAGCTTCAAATCACAGGGAATAATGAACATGAGTGGATCCCACCCGCGGCTAGATGGATCGATGCGTCTTTAGCATCTGTGAAAACACAGAGAGTGGGTTTAAATTCGGGTTATTTGCTTCTTCAGAAACCTTCATGGTTGCACTGGATTCCTTGAACAACAACAGCAACAACAACAACAACAATAAAAGGACCCTCTGTCTTGTACACGGGGGCCGTGTTTCCAGCTCGGTGGAAGTAGCATTCAAAGCGTGGAGAGATGTTTTCTGCGGGCGGTTGTTGATTTAAGAGGGTTTGTTGAGCAGCGCTACACAGTATGGCTGGGAGTTCTGTTGCCAGTCTGGTTTGCGGGATGCTTGTGGGTATGGACTTTGTGTTTTTCGCTTGGCTCAAAACTGTACGCGCAGCTCCGTGAGTAGAGGGAAGCTCGGCTCCACCCCCCCAGGGAGCTACGCAAATACAAAGCCTGAAAGTTCCATGCAGCCCTGAGCTTTTTATTTATTTATATATGTGTATTTATATATATATATATATATTATTTTTTTTGTTTCACTTCCCCGATAAATAAATAAATAAATAATTAAAGAGGAATCTTTGGCGTCGGAGGACTCCGGGGAGAAGCGTTCAGTGGAATAATCTAAGTGGAGAGATAGTCCAGTAGAAAACAGTCCTCCGGTTGCGTGGTGGCGTGTTTGCTGTCATGTAGGTGTAACTGCGGGGCATTCAGTTTTTCAACAAGGAAATTGTCCCTATCTTAATTAATATATCACTGCTTTCCTTGCCAAGCCGGAGCTGGAAAAATCCCAACACAATGGTTTAAATGAAGGAGCGAACGTTGTGAGTGTTGATGATGTAGTTTCACTGCAAAACAATGGAATCTTGTCAAATGAAATGATCTTATATCCACTGAACTCTCATTCCATCTATTTTATGGTTATTTCACTTATTTTCAGACTTTGATTTTAGTAAGCCTGGTTGATATATCTTAAAACACTAATTTCAAGATAGTTTTAAGATCTATTTTATGGTTATTCTCAGACTTTTTTAGCTTGTTTTAAGTGATTTTAGTTCTCACTATACTGGCAGATCATTTGACTTGTTTCAGGCACATTTCCTAAGATAACCAAACTGATCTGCCAATAGAATTAGGAAATTTGACTTACTAAAATCACTTAAAACGAGCAAAAAATGCCTGGAAATTAGACTAAAAAAAATGCTTAAAACTGTCTCAAAATGAGAGATTTATAAAATGATATTTCAAGACATTTTTGCTTGTTTTGGGCAGGTAAATTTCTCTTAAATCTACTTGATATATCTTAAAATTCTGATTTTGAGATAAAATCAACTAAAGCAAGTAAATAATGCCTTGAAAGCTCGGTGGAAGCAGCATTATCCCACTCCGTCCTATTTTAGTAAGCCAAATGCTCATTTTGAGATTGTTGTAAGCTCTAGTTATTTCACTTGTTTGAAGTGATTTTAGTAAGCCAAATGTTCTCCCTCTATTAGCAGATCATTTGACTTGTTTTAGTCACATTTCTTAAGATAAGCAAATTGATCAGCCAATAGAGTTAGGAAATTTGACTTACTAAAATCACTTTAAACAGGCTAAAAATGTCTGGAAATTAGACTAATAATCTTAAAATTAGCTTACGCTATTTCAAAATGAGAGATTTAAGATATATCATCTAGATATAAGATCAATTACTTGCCAAGTTATTATTTTTTTTGCAGCATGTGCACCTAAAAGGTCTGAAGAGACATGAAACTGAAACCCACGAGAGCCCTAAACCTGTGACATTGAGACTTGGCCCAATTGGCATTGCTATATTTGAAACCCGAACTCGTCCTGAACTCGCCTGCACTAGTAGAGATGGACTGCTTCAGGCTGTTTTGCTTTGTAGTCCTTTGCTTTGTTGCTGTGCTCTGGGGTTTCTCCTGAGTGTCTCCTGGTGTTCTGTGCTGTATTAGCATAGAGTTCCTGAAAAGTGCTACGTAAGTCACAAGTATTATTACTACACGTCAAAAATGAATATAAACTCACCAGACAGAAAGTCACCTGTGACCTACTAGTGTGTAATCCCTCCGCCAGCACCAGCTGTGACTGGATTGGGCATGTACTGGACAAGTTTCTGGATGTAGGCCACATCAATGTTCAGACACTCTTAAACCAATGATTGGTCAGTTGGTCCAGATTTAGTGGATGCCTTCCCTGGTGTGTTACTGGTTGTTCCAGGTAATTCCCACAGATTTCCAAGAGGACTCAAATCTGGGAATTTTGGTTAGTGCTCCTGAATGTTCATCATGCTAATCACTCACATCTGCAGCCCTGTGAACCCCAGAACTGTCATCTTGGAATACCGGGATAGGAATGTTGTGTTCCTCAGTAAGATGATGAGCTATAGGGGAAACCTGGCTGTCCAGTAGCTCAGTGTAGGCACTGTGGTTCATATTTACTGTCACCTCAACCAAAGAATCCATTTCTATCTAATTAAAACTAACCCCCAGAACATCACAGAGGGGACTCGTTCTCATATCTAGTTGATATATCTAAAAATTCTAATTTTTAAGCTAATGTTTAAGATTATTTCACTTATTTTCAGACATTTTTAACTTGTTTTAAGTGATGTTTGTGAGACAAACTGGCTCACTTTATTAACAGATATTATAATTAGACTTGTTACAAGGAAATTTCTTCAAATAAGCAAAAATATCTACCAATAGAGTGAGAAATTTTGGGTTATTTATCCTGGCAAATAAAATGATCTTATATCCACTTTATTCTCATTATGGGATAGTTGTAAACTAATTTTAAGATTATTTAACTTATTTTAAGACAGTGTTGCTTGTCAAGTAAAATTATCTTATATCTAGTTCATATATCTTGAAATTCTTATTTTGAGATAAAATCACTTAAAGTAAAAAATGCCTTGAAATAAGTTAAATAATCTTAATATTAGCTTAAAACTAGACAGATGAGAGATTTAACATGCATAGCAAAAAAAATCTTGGCAAATAAAATTATCTAACTGATATAACTTATATTTCTTATTTTAAGATTCTTGTTGGATTATTTTAAGATTATTTCCAGACATTTTTACTTGTTGTTTTAAGTGATTTTAGTAAGTAAATTTTTCTCACCATATTGGCAGGAATTAGTTTGATACAGATCAAATTATTTGCCAATATAGTGAGAAAAATTGGTTTACTAAAATCACTTAAAACAACAAGTAAAAATTCTGGGAAATAATCTTAAAATATATATAGTATTTGAGCAAATACAGTTCCTCTGTGGTCGCTAGCATAAGTGCTAATAGCGTTAGCTTCTCCTAGCTGGTCTCCTGATGTAGTAATGCTCTCTACAGAGTAATAACTCTAAACATATGGATCAGAACATCATCACACCGTCCTAGTTTACACTCTGGAGCTCTTATTGGTGTATAACAGTGCTGGTGGAACTTCATCTTCATCTGGAGAGTAAAGGATTCACTAAACTGGGATTAGCTTCAGCTGCTAATGTTAGCAAACACTGAGGATCCTCAGTGAGGCTAATACAGCAGGTACTCTACCTGCTTTAGAAAGCTGGAAAACTGGAAAAACGGAAGTTAATCCATTATATACTCTGGAAAATTTAACTTTACAGCCTCAAACACATTGTAATCTGACTGTTATTGATAACGCTGGATGCTGTGGACGTTCAGCTCAGTCACGCATGCACCTTAAAGTAGCTGGATTCACACAAATGTGAACTTTGGACATCTGCAGAGATCTGGTGAAGGCTGAGAGATGCGCTGGTGACACTGCTAGCCTCTGAAACTTGGCCCATCACTTCGGCTGGAAAGTAAACAGACAGTGGAGCGAGTCACGCGATCGCTCCTGCAGGCCTGTTTACATACAGAGCGCCTCGGAGTGTCAGCACTGATTTGCGGAGAGGGTTTTTTTTTCCGTTCACCCTTTCACACCCCCTTATCCATGCTAACAGAAGCGTATCCTTAAATAGAGCCGGGCTGCCGTGCGAGCGCACCTCCGAGTCGACTGGGAGGAGAATTCTACACATTCATTTCCATTTCTGCAAGCCGAGCAAGCGCAACCCTAAATGAGATAAATTTGGTAACATTCAGCCCGTGTGGGAGACGGTAGGACATTGTGAAGGTTGATTAAAGCTTAAATAAGCTTCAGTGTATTAAAGATATGCAGCCGTACAAGCATTAACACGTATTACACTCAAGAAATATACACTCATCATCGAAAGAATAAACTGCACCCAGAAGGAATCAAACTTGGTGGGTAGGTTTGAAATTGAGTCGTTCTAATGATTCAGGTTTCATGCTTAGCTGCGTATGTGACGTAAGCAAGGACGAGCCTTATCACTGTATCTGACTGACTAAATACGGTCGTCCTGTTGCGTCCTGGTCGTGCGGATACTACCATAGCATGCTGTTGGCATCAGTGGATAGAAGTAGGCACGTACCACCGACATGAAGGATCTGGGAGATCTACATGAAACACAGAGAGAGAGGACCAACAGATTGCCCAGCATGCGTGGAGTGACCCAACAACCACGACTGCAGACATCCAGCGAGCAGTGATGTCCTCCATGAGTCATCCTGTTAGTGCAGCACCATTGGCAGACGGCTGCACCACGCAGGACTACATGCACACAGACCGTTACCACGACTGTCCTTAACACCACGTCACCGTCACCAAAGACTGCAATGGTGTCGTGCCAGACTGTCATGGAGTGACCCAGAATGGAGGCGGGTCATCTTCAGTGTCGAGTCCCGTTTTGTCTTGGTGGAGACGACCAACGAATCCGTGTGTGGAGGCACCGTGCTCAGCGCCAAGATGAACGGTTTGTTGTCACGCGTCACACGTCCAGAAGGCCCGGTGTCACTCCACCTCCACCCCTACCGCACCATCTGCAGGAACTGTGTGAGGATGTTCAAGCTGCATGGGATGGATTATCACAGGACACCATTAGGAACCTCTACAACTCCGTGTCGAGACGTCTGGAGTGTTGGGTTAGCAAACACGGCGGCCCGACGCCATACTGAGAGACAGACTTCTGTATGTGTAGCTCAATAAATATTGATCATATCAGTCTAAATTTATCATCAGTTATTGATCCTGGTAACCTTTATCTTCCTTCCCAACACACCTGCAATCCCACACCTCCTTCTGGGTGCAGCTGTTCTTTAGATGATGAGTGTGTATGAATTAATATTTTTAATTCTAGATAATTGCTCCAAAACTTCTGCTGCTGATCACAACTGTGTGGTTGGTATGCAACAAGCAGCTCAGAACTCGAGGTAGTGATGAGAGACCTAGATTGAAGAGTACAGGGTTAAGTACAGCAGAAGAGAACTACCTAGCAATCCCAACCCAGCGCTCATACCTAGAGAGAAGAAAGGTTTAGCTCAGTACGAGTGCTAAAGCAATTCAGTATATACATCTATTAGTACTTACTCACTTAAGTGCATATATCAACTAGATATACGATAACTGGACTTGCTAAGATACCATTTTTTGCAGTGCAATCACAATACGATTTTCCCCAAATTGTTCAGCTCTAGATTATATCAGGGTTTAAAACTGGCTTGGAACGTTGCAGGGTAGAAACCAGGTTCAGCCAGTCTTTGGATGGGAATTCCAGTTGCTCGGGTTGCACTGTTGTGGTATCTAGGTGTCTATTGTTTTATGATGTTTGTATGTATATTATGTGTGTGGGCGGGTGGCTGGGCTGGTGTGCGGTATGTGTGGTGGTATTTATTTATATTTGGAATTATTGACCAACAGACTTTCCTTAATGGATGACAAAGTTGAACTTGACTTGACTCGACATGATTGATCACCCAGTTACATGAATGAATTGCATTTACATTCAATTTGCATTTGCTGTTTCAGTCAAGCTTCCAGTCTGCACTTCTGACTTTCCTTGTTTAGTTCAATGTCAACACTCAGCCAAACCAAGGCAGATCAGGAACAGGACTGTTGTTTATACCCACTCAAAAAAAAAAAAAACTATAAATAACTATGCATCAAATTCAAGTCATGATAAACAACTTATAAACACAAATGTAGGGAAGGTTTAGCTACAAAATAAGGAATACCTGGTGTCACCTTGTGTGTTTAAGGTGGTAGTACCTTCAGGCTCCTGCAGGTGGCTGTGCACTAGGATGATGGGGCTATAAATCCCTGCAGGGTGTGAATGACATAGATTGGGAAGAGGTGCTACAGTGCAGGGAATGTCTCGTTCCATGTGTGGAAAATGGCTCCAGAGCAGATGTTAATGATTGGCTAAAAGGAGTGACTGCATTTGGGCATGTCAAAGACCATAGTGTGAAGGAAGTAGCTGAATCTGCAGGTGTATGGAAGCGTACGGTCATACGGGTCTACCAGCAGTGGCTAAAATCCCAGTCTACAGGGAAATCCTTGGAATTGTGCCAGGGAAGGCATCCACCAAATCTGGCCCAATTCTTTGATGCAACAGTGTTTGAAGATTGATGTGGTCTACATCTAGAAACTTGTCCAGTACATGCCAAATCCAGCCACAGCTGTTATTGGTGCTCGTGGAGGTGTTACACACTGGTAGGTACGGTTCAGTCACAGGTGATGAGTTTTCTCTATGAGTTTCCGAGTATAGCTCCAAATGTAATGCCATTTTTCATGATAATGATGAGCCTCAACCGTTAACCTGATTTCTCTGAGGTTGCCATGTTTGGATACCAATTGAGCCATGCTAGAGCTGTCTGCAACTGGTCCAATAACATGTTCTAGAGTTCTAGAGTTGGAGAAGCATTTTATTCACGGTAAAAACAATCGGCACAACAGTATGTTCCCAGATAACAGCATTGCTATAAATACAGCTCCGTATTTCCTATCACTGGAGCTGACTCACAGAAGATTTGACTCAGGGCAGTGAAGGAAAAGCAGACGGAAGAATCTTCAACCCGGAGTGCATATTTCAGTCTTGTAGTTCATAGTTTTATGAAGTGTTCTCGGTAACACTTTCCATGAATCAGGTACCCATAATGCATTGTAAGTGCATTTATAAAAATCTATAAATAATTTATAATTGTTTGTTTTATAATGCCTGACATAAGCCTTTGTAACTGTACATAAATGTTGATAAGCACACACACAAGCTGGTATAACATCGCATTGTAAGGCTTCATAACACAAAGAGATATAACAAGTTAAACCATCTGCATATATATTCCTGGAACACTTCCTATGAATCAGGTATCCATAATGCATTATAAGTACATACATATCTATAAAGCATTCATATAGTTTGAAATGCTTGACATAAGCCTTTGTAACAGTACATAAATGTTTATAAACACACATATAAAATGTTGTAACACTGCAGTATAAAGCTTCATAGCACCAAGTGACATAATGCATTATAATCTGTATATTGTTGAGATCATTGATGTCATCTTTTGCTGTTTGTTCATAAAATGCAAATAGAGAAACAGTCTATTCATATGAATTGATATCAGCATGTAGTTTGTTATGAAAGTGTATTGTATCAATAAATGAGCCAATGTTTAAAGTACTAACTGGTGATTCTGGCATTCCTCTGTTTAGACATTCTTATTTAAGGCAATCTAAACTTGTTATGTGCTCATATTAACATGGCCTAATTCATAGAGCTGACCAATAACATCACTTTACCTAAAGTCTGAATAGAGAGCTTATAAGTCTTCGTTAGATGTTCAATGTGTTATAACATTATTTCCATTTGTTAGAGTTAGAGTATGAGTTGAGGCATCACTGTGGATTCTTATGAAGCATTATAAGAATGATTACAGCATTTGTTAAGTAGGCATTATCAAGCTGGACTCACCAGTAATGTTAGATATATGTATTATAACGCATTATGTCATTTTATGCTATGAAGCTTTATACTATGGTGGTGTAACAGGTTATGTGCACGATTATAATCCTGTATGTACACTTATGTAGGCTTATGTCAAGTGTTCTAAAGCTTTATGAATGCTTTATAGATGCACTTATAATGCATTATGGATACCAGATTCATAGATAGAGTTACCGATTTTTCAAGTTCCTAACATAATTGTTGAGACCCGTATCATAAAGCTTAATATGTTCATTTACATAATGCATTAATTCATAGAGCTGATCAATAACATCACTTACACTCTGTAAGGAAGGCTTGTAAGTGTTCATTAGGTGTTATGTGCATCTACAAGATAATTTCATTTGGAAGATACTGAGGAACATTAGAAAGCATTATGCAAATGAAAACAACATTGGTTATTAAGCGTTATGATACCGGTATCACTTATAATGTTAATAACAGGCAGAATATATACATTATAACCCATTGTGTCACTGTGAGTGCTATGAAGCCTTATACTGTTCTGTTATAACAGTTTGTGTGTGCGATTATAAACGTATATGCACTGTTACAAAGGTTTATGTCAAGTGTTATAAAGCTTTATGAATGCTTTATAGATGCACTTATAATGCATCATGGATACCAGATTCATAGAAAGTGTTACCGATTTTCCGTGTTCTTAACATTATTGTTGAGACCCGTATCATAAAGCTTAACACATCCATTCACATAGTGCATTCACTGATCAATAACATCACTTACACTCTGTAAGGAAGGCTTATAAGTGTTCATTAGGTGTTCATTATGTGCATCTACAAGATCAGTTTCATTAATTATGCAATGTTTTCATTTGAATAATATCATCATTATGCAAATGAAAACAACATTGCTTATTAAGCTTTATGATACCAGTATCACTGATAATGTTAATAACAGGTGAGATATATACATTATAACGCATTATGTCACTGTGAGTGCTATGAAGCCTTATACTGTTCTGTTATAACAGTTTATGGGTGGGATTATGAATATTTATGCACACTTACAAAGGCGTATGTCAAGTGTTATAAAGCATTATAAAGGCTTTATAGATCTTTATGAATGCACTATGAATGAACTGCATCATAGATACCTGATTCTTAGAAAGTGTTACAGCGTTTTCTGCTAAATCTCTCAAATGTCACCAAATTCCGATCCTGGGTTTTATGCGACACATTCAGAGAGAGTTCTGAAGCTTGTTACTGGCGATGCCGCTGCACAGCTTTGCAGACTCATTCTATATATTAATAGGACTCTGCAACCTTGGCTCGTCACTGTGATGCCAGCTTGTAAATGGGCTCTATTACATACTGTATTATTACTGTTATTATAGCATGGAGAGGCCTCATGATATCTCTGCATGGCGCTGTAAGCGGTTTCTGAGTTCCCGTGAACCTTTTGTGGATGGACTTTCACAGTATCTACATACAGAACTTGGGGAACGACTGCAATGGAGTGTCTTTGTGTGGTGTTCAGAGGGATGGGGAAGCGTTTCAAGAGCGAACAGAAGCAGATCGGTGTTCTTTTGTCACTGACTCTGTCATTATCCTCCTCCTTCCAGCTCCACTCAGACGTAGACAAGGGAGACGGGAATGTGAAGTACGTCTTGAATGGCGAGGGCGCATCCTCCATCTTCACTATTGACGAGAACACAGGCGATATCCATGCCACCAAGCGTTTGGACCGAGAGGAGCAGGGATACTACACCCTGCGGGCGCAAGCCGTGGATCGCGAGACCAACATACCGGTGGAGGACGAGTCGGAGTTCATCGTCAAGGTGCAGGACATCAATGACAATGAGCCCAAGTTTCCAGACGGGCCGTACACGGCCGGAGTGCCCGAGATGTCTCCTCTTGGTGAGTTGTGGTTTTAAGACAAAGATAACCTTAATTGGGTGGCGAGTAGAGCCAGAAGGTTTCGGTTTAAAATTCCAGGATTGTCTAGGAATTCCTGGTTGTGCCCTTGGGCAACATTGCAAACGAGAAGATCTTAGCAAGTAAAATGATCTTATATCCAGTAGATATACCTAAAAGTTCGTTTTGAGGTTGTTTTAAGCTAATTTTAGGATTGTTATACTTATTTCCAGACTTTTTTGATTATAGTAAGCCAAAACGTCCTACTATACTGCCAGATCATTTGGCCTGTTTCAAGAAACAACATTACAAAACAAGTACAAAAATGTCTTGAACCAAGTTAAATAATTTAAAATTAGCTTAAAACGTATTTTAGGTGAGTTAGACCCATCATACAACACACTAGGTTGAGCAAGCAAAGCCGGGAAAGGTAGATTTTCACAATATGAATCACTCACTGTAAAAAATTATTTTGGAAGCTCATTATTTAGTTTTCTTTTTGGTTATTTCCAGAAATTTTGTACTTATTTTAAGCAACCATAGTAACGCAAGTTTCCTCCCTATATTGTAAGATAATGTAACCTATTTTAAGACATTTGCTTGAAACTAAAATCACTTAAAACAAAAAAAGGAATAATCCCAAACAGAGAGATTTATATATTTAATATAATTATTGTACTTGCCAAGATATAATTTTTTGCAGTGAAAGGTCACAATGAAGACCATTCAAAATGATTGTGCACTGAGAATGAGATTGAAAATGAG
The DNA here is from genome assembly GCA_034552555.1 of Semaprochilodus insignis. NCBI lineage: Eukaryota > Metazoa > Chordata > Actinopteri > Characiformes > Prochilodontidae > Semaprochilodus > Semaprochilodus insignis. Next base: position 811,082 of record CM067497.1, read on the forward strand.
ATCTTGGCAAGCAAAATTATTATATATATAAATTGAATCTGATATATTATAAAATTCTAATATATATCTTATATCATCTTTTAGTCTTAAAATTCTTATTTTGACATTGTTGTAAGCTCATTTTAAGATTAATTTCCTTATTTACAGATATTTTTTACTTGATAGTCATTTTAGTAATCTGGAAATAAGTGAAATGATCTTTAAATTGGCTTAAAATAATCTAAAAATGAGTTTTATACTTGTTTTAAGTGATGTTTGTAAGCCAAATTTGACCTGTTTCGAGCACGTTTCTTACAACAAACAAAATTATCTGTCAATTAAGTGAGAACATTTGGCTTATGTCTTTTTTAACAAGTAAGAAAAAAAGACTATAAATAAGTTAAATATTCCTAAAATTAGCTTACAACAATCTCAAAATGCTAAGTTTAAGATATATCAACTAGATATAATACCATTTTAATGGCCAAGATCTGATTTTTGCAGTAGAACCTGTATCTCCGGATGACGATGCCCCTTAAAGCGAATGCAAAAATGGGTTATACTGTGTGTAGTGGACCTGGAACTCAGTTACCTTCTCCGTGTAGTTGCCGGTGATGCCGAGATATCAGCTCCTGCGTACTGTAAGGCATTTCCTGTGGCAGCACGTCGGCGGCACCGCTGTAATCAGTATGCTAATCCAGAGCTGTCTCCAGGTGTATTTATACGTTGAAGGCTTCAGCTAAGGCGCTGATGAGCGTTTGGAGAGCCATTCCTGGAGGAGGTGCTCAGCGACAGCTCTTCAGAAGAAGCGTTGTAAGTCGTTTCTGCAGCACTTGTTCCTGCTGAAGTTCAGAATGATGAAGGACCTGGTTATAAAACAGCAGCAGGGCAGCGTTCTGAAGGGTCTAGGTTTATTTCGGTGTTAATGTGACTCGTAACTAGTGAGAAAGTCTGCTCATTTGCACATGCTGGGGACGCGGCAAAAAGCCCACCGCACGTAGTGAGATGCATAAATGTGACACAGCTGTTAGATAGCGCCTCGCCGCCTGTTCTCGTTCCTACTTCACCATTAACAATCACAATCCTGCCCTAGTGTTTTTAACTTCCCCACAGAAATAGCCCTGAAAGCGGGAGCACTCACACTCCGCGGGAAGTAGTCGCTTTGAATTGACCTCGCTAATAGCAATAATGGCTGCTGTACTTTCAGCGAGAAACTTTATTGTCCGTAAATTGACCACAAGCCAGCTGAAGGAACTGATATGCGGGTGTTCTACTTGGTAATAATGATAGCAATTATTAGAAAGCCTGTCTCTGTGCTTTGAAGTAAAGACGAAAAAAAACATACTTTTAAACAAAGTGGTACAACAAGTCACCCTCGAGCATGCGTGCAGAGCTTTAGGGTCTCAACCTTAATTTGAAACGCAAATCATCAGGCAAGTGCAGCCTGACCTGACGTAATAGTACACACACACAAACATCTTCATAAGCCAAGATCATTTAGATATGATAGAAATCAGAAAATAGGCATGGAACTGCATGAACATTAAATAGAATAGCGGTCAACTCTACAACCAAACAAAGGTGGACTCTAAAACCCAATAAAGGATGATGTCACAACCCAGTAGAGGTGGACTCTACAACCCAACAGAGGTGGACTCTACAACCCAGTAGAGGGGGACCCTACAACCAATAGAGGTGGACTCTATGACCCAACAGAGGTGGACCCTACAACCCAAAAGAGCTGGACCCTACAACCCAATAGAGGTAGACTCAACAACCTAATAGAGGTGGACTCTACAACCCAGTAGAGGTGGACCCTACGACTCAACAGAGGTTGACTCTACAACCCAATAAAGGATGACACTACAACCAAACAGAGGTGGACTCTACAACCCAATAGAGGTGGACTCTACAACCCAATAGAGGTGGACACTACAACCCAATAGAGGTGGACTCTACAACCCAATAGAGGTGGACCGTACAACCTAATAGAGGATTACTCCACAACCCAATAGAGGTGGACTCTACAACCCAATAGAGGTGGACTCTACAACCCAGTAGAGGTGGACTCTACAACCCAGTAGAGGGGGACCCTACAACCAATAGAGGTGGACTCTACAACCCAACAGAGGTGGACCCTACAACCCAATAGAGGTGGACTCCACAACCCAATAGAGATGGACTCCACAACCCAATAGAGGTGGACTCCACAACCCAATAGAGGTGGACTCCACAACCCAATAGAGGTGGACTCTACAACCCAATAGAGGTGGACTCTACAACCCAATAGAGGTGGACTCTACAACCCAATAGAGGTGGACTCTACAACCCAATAGAGGTGGACTCTACAACCCAATAGAGGTGGACTCTACAACCCAATAGAGGTGGACTCTACAACCCAATAGAGGTGGACTCTACAACCCAATAGAGGTGGACTCTACAACCCAATAGAGGTGGACTCTACAACCCAATAGAGGTGGACTCTACAACCCAATAGAGGTGGACTCTACAACCCAATAGAGGTGGACTCTACAACCCAATAGAGGTGGACTCTACAACCCAATAGAGGTGGACTCTACAACCCAATAGAGGTGGACTCTACAACCCAATAGAGGTGGACTCTACAACCCAATAGAGGTGGACTCTACAACCCAGTAGAGGGGGACCCTACAACCAATAGAGGTGGACTCTACAACCCAACAGAGGTGGACCCTACAACCCAATAGAGATGGACTCCACAACCCAATAGAGGTGGACTCCACAACCCAATAGAGGTGGACTCCACAACCCAATAGAGGTGGACTCTACAACCCAA
>CM067497.1:818811-857170 GCA_034552555.1 Semaprochilodus insignis
ATATTATATTATATTATATTATATTATATTATATTATATTATATTATATTATATTAGTATTCTTTGACTTCAACAGCTACATAAATGGAATGAAACTGAACTGGCACAGTGGCCCAAATACATTCAACATTCATGAGGGAAAGTTAAATTGAGTTTATCAATGCAGGCTAAAGGTCTGATTCAGCAATGCACTCAACTTCAATCAAATCTGAATTGACCTTTTTATCCTACTTCGTTTTAAATACAGCAAAGAATAATCAGGGTCTGCGTTCTCTGAACCTCCAGACTTTCTTTTTCCATGTGGTGGGTGTAGCCCATGATATTTACTAGCTCACCACCTGGCATGTACTGCCTCCTGATGAGTACCCTAAAGCAGCTGCTGGTCAGATCACTCCAATTCATCCCAACGGTATGATGAAGTTTCACCCCTCCAGAGCACTCCAGTGTTCCACAATTCCACAATTATCTTCATTCTAGATGATATATCTTATTTTTCTCTTTTTGAGGTTGTTTAAAGGTAATTTTAAGATTATTTGACTTATTTCTAGTAGTAATTTGTTTTATACCTAGCTGATACATCTTAAAAGTCTCATTTTGAGAGTTATAAGCTAATTTTAAGACTTACTGAACTCATTTGTAGACATTTCTTACATGTTTTAAGTAATTTTAGTTAGCCAAATTTTCTTACTCTATTGGCAGATAATTTTAAGAAACATTTTAAAGAAAATTTGACTTAGTAAAATCATGTTAAACAAGTCAGAAATAAGTTAATTCATCTTAAAAATAGCTTAAAACTATCTCAAAATGAGACCTTCAAGATATACCAGCTGAATGTACAATAATTTTACTTGCCCATAAGTGATTTTTGCAGTGCAGCCCAGTGCTGGGGGACTTTATACCCTTCTAGCCCACCTTTAACATTGGGCATGCATCCCATTCTACTGGTCAGTGGTTTTCTATTATGGAGATATTTAATCAAAATCACATCAAATCAAATCACTTTTATTGTCACGTCACATTTTCACAGGTGTGAAGGTGAGTGAAAAACTTAGGTGCGAAGTCCTTTACAGTAATGGGTGACCAGTAATGGGTGACCTTTGACCTTTTAGTAGCAGAAAATGGTGTCTGGATACTTTTGGACAGGTAGTGTATGTCTGCTGTTCTGAATTTTTTTTTTTTTTTAATATATACTTTTATTATTAGATGTTATACTACATGCCATGAGTTCTTATTATCGTGAAGGCTGTGAAGTGACACTGTGATTGCGTTTTTGCACCACCACTCCGAAGCCCCAGGTGAAAAAAAAGCAAAGAAAGAAATACTTTCTAAAAGTATCGAATGATCAAGTTTGGCAGAAAATGGCATCCACCCCCTAAGATCTCAAGGACGAGAACCTCGGCACCCTGGAATAATGTGCCTGTGTGTGCGTGTGTGGTAAATGATAGAAAGAGAAACAGACGCTGTCAGAAAAATGAAATACAAAGCCGGGAGCTGCCACGGAGCCCAGGGTTCAGATGGCAGATTATTCAAATCGAACGGGACGTGTAACAGAACGCCTCCCTGAGTGTTTTGCCGCAGAAACCGGAGCTTAGCGCTCGTCGCCTCGGGACCCCACCGCCAATCCTGACGGAACGGGAAAACACGGATTAAAACCTGCGACGGAAATTTCTCTGACAGCCTGCCAGGAGAAGGTGCAAGCGGCTCGGAGTGGCAGACAGAGCCGGAGAACGTCTGGGAGAGGCGATATGCCGTTGGCAAACCTCCACATGTCACCGAAAGCAGCATGACAGTGAGACCAGTGGGATGGGTACTGGAGTATCGATACCGCCGCTCCTGGTTTAGATTTGATCCATACACTAAAAAGGTGCTTGCTTTCTGCAGACCATTAATCCATAAACGATATCTTGGCAAGTAAAATGATCTGATATCTAGTTGATATATCTTAAGATTCTCATTTTCAGAATGTGGTAGCCCTATTTTAAGATTATTATTTCCAATTATTGGCAGATAATTTTGCTTATTTTAAGAAATTTGCAGGTCAAGTTATCTGCACATATTGTGAGAAAAATGGTCTTACTATTATCACAGAAAACAAGTAAAAACAGCCTAGAAATAAGCTAAATAATCTTAAAATTGCCTTTTAAAACAGACTTTTAAGGTATATCAGTTAGATATCTAGTTGATATATCTTATATTTCTCACTTTTGAGATTGTTTTAGGATAATTTTAAGTTTATTTAATCTATTTCTAGACATTTATTTACTTATTATTTACTTTATTTACATACCTAGACTTCTTAAGTGTTTTAGTAAGCCAAATTTTCTCACTATTTTAGCAGATATATTTTGCTTGTTTTAAGAAATTGCTTAAAACAGGTAAAATTATCTGCCAGTATAGTCAGGAAATTTGTCTTAAAACAAGAATAAATGCCTAGAAATCTAGGCAACAATCTAAAAATTAAAATTTTAAGAGATATAAACTAGATAAAAGAGCAAGTAGGCAAAATCATTGAGATTGTTTGGTTGTGAAATGGCTAATTGAAAACTCTCCTGACTGACGATAATGGAAAGTTCCACTTTGAGGACTATTTAGCCTTGAAACACCCTTAACCTACCTCCCCACCAAAACTAGATTTACAAAAAATTATTTTTCGGCCAAAACTTTGTCTCAAATGGTCATAAAACAATGTTTAATTTAATGTAATAACCTCGGCACTACACTTCAAATTATATCTGGACATGTTAAATCATCTTATATCTTATTAAGATTAGTTTAATTATTTCCAGACATCTTTGATACTTCGTACTTGATACTTGATTACTTGATACTAGTAATTTTAGTAAGACAAAAGTTCTTACTATATTTTTATATGTTTTTTTGTATTTTAAGAAATTAGTTTGAACCATATACCAATATAATGAAATAATATTATTTCTAATATCACATAAAACAAGTACAAAATGCCCAAAAATAAACAAAATAATCTTAAAATTGGCTTAATTTTCTCTCAAAACGAGACTTTAAGGTATATCAGCTAGATATAGTGTAAATTTACTTGCCTACTTCTCCTTCTTTGCAGTTGATTTTCCTTTTTTTAAATTTCTTTACATTTCTACATACTTTAATTTTGAGTAATTTCGTAATTTCGTATATCTCGTGGATATATCTTATATTTCTCACTTTTGAGATTGTTTTAAGCGAATTTTATGATGATTTAATCTATTTCTAGACATTTTTGTAACTTACGTTTTTATTATGTAACTTATTTCTAGACATTTATTCATCTACACTTATTTTAAGTATTTTTAGTCAGCCAAATTTTGGCAGGTAATTTTGCTTCATTTCAGAAATTTGCTTGAAACAGGTCAAATTATCTGCCAATATAGTGAAAAAAAAATGGCTTTCTAAAATCACCTAAAACAAGTTATTATAAACTCTAGACATAAGTTAAATAATCTTAAACTGAGACTTTTAAGCCATATCAGCTAGATATAAGATCATTCTACTTTCCAAGATATATAGTATACTGTCTTCTGTGTTAGACAGTGGGTCAAAAACAGCAAACGCTGGCATCAGGCATCCATACACACAAGCAGTGAACCGTAGAGCCTGGCCTGCATATCTTTTGGCTGCAGTGTACAAAATATGTACATGTCCGGGACCCCTAGTTAACCCCTTAAATGTCTCAAAATCTAAATTCTCCAGGGCTCCCTGAAAGTAAAGTACTGTGATGTTACACTGTCATTCTTTAGCTGGTTGGTTCACAGTCAGAGCTTATGCCTTTGGTGTTCTTGACTACCTACAGCACTGGTCTGCCTCAGGGTGGCGCTGTAGTAAGTTGGTTCACCCAGTTGGTCCTTCATAACTGTAACTAAGGCCGGGACTCATCTCAGACTAGAAATGAGCATCTCCAAAAAGATCTCCAACATTCTGTTGCTACTGAAGCATTAGCGATGCTCTGGCAAATGAGTATCTATCCAAAGCTGGAGTAGTAAGCCAACATGCCACCACCCCCGAATACCAGGGGGTATTTCACACAATGCCTGGCTGACATTATTGACTGATGTTGGTTCCTGTGGATTTATCAATATGGGCAGAAGTTCCAGCCATAAAAGGCAGATAATTAGCGGCCTGTGTTACGTAGTGCTGAACAGGCACTTCTGAGATTTAGCGGTTTCAGTCTCAGTCTCTGTAAAACCTGCTGAGCTTAAAGTGACACCTGCTCCCTCCCAGCACTACAGGCTGAACACTAACTGGCATCAGGGTAAAGCAGCCCAACTCGAGATTAGAGATAATATACAGTATTTCTACAATAAACACACACATAAACATACACTGATATAACAAAAACACATATTTATGAAGAAAATAAGGACAATAAGAGCTACCTGACAAACAGCAATGACAAATAATATCTTGGCAAGTAAAGTTATATGAAATCTAGTTGATATATCTTAAAATTCTCAATGTATTAAGTTTATTTATCGTATTTCCAGATTATTGGCAGATAATTTAGCTTATTTTAAATTTTAAGAAAAATCTGCACATACAGTATAGTGAGAAAAAATCACTTCGAAGGAGAATAAATGCCTAGAAATAAGTAGAATAGTTTTAAAGCAACCTTACAACAATTGAAAACTGGGAATTGTACGATATATAAAGTAGATATAAGAAAATTTTAATTAAGCAAAATCATTGAGAGTGTGCTGATGTGAAATGGCTCACTGAAAAGTAAAACAGTGGTGATGGAACCAGAGGTCTACAACACAAAGTCTAGCCAGTTTATTTGCTATACAATATGACCCACACGTGTCTCCTGAGTGATGATGACGAGGGAAAGTTCCACTTTGAGGACTATTTCGCCTTGAAACACCCTTAACCTACCTCTCCACCAAAACTGGATTTTCAAAAAAATATTTTTAGGCCAAAACTGTCTCAAATGATAATAAAACAATGTTTAATTTAATGTAATAACCTTGGTACTACACTTCAAATGATATCTGGATATGTAAAATGATCTTATATCTTTTTTCTAATTTTAAGATTGTTTTACTTATTTCCAGACATCTTTTACTTTATACTAGTAATTTTAGTAAGATGAAAGTTCTAAGTATATTATATAATTATATATTTACATCATTTTGCTTATTTTAAGAAATTAGCTTAAAAAGGCCAAATTATTCACCAATATAGTGAGAAAAAGTCTACCATAAACACACACAAAAACATGCACTGATATGACAAAAACACATTTATGCAGAAAAGGAGAATAAGAGCTAACTGACAAACAGCAATGGCATTTTTAGGAATTGGTGTTTGTGCTACTATGTTTATATTACCCATATTATTTTATTAATATCATAATATTTTTTATTATTTTTAATTTCTGTTACTTTAAGGAGTAAGAACTGACAATGTTCATTTCAACACTGTCTTAAAAACAGTTTGTCTAAAACTACAAACCACATTTCTGGAAAAGTTGGGACAAGTTGTAAAATGCCTTCAGAATTAAAAAAAAAAATTAAGTCTGTGTTTTGTTAATTCTCTTCAGCCTTTACACTGAAAAATGAGATATTGGCAGATAAAATGATCTTATATGTAGTTGATATATCATTTTTTGTAAGCTTGTAAGCTTATTTTAAGATGAATTTAAGATGAACATTTTCTTATTAGATTAATAGTCTTAGGTGATTTTAGTAAGCCAATTTTTCTCACTATATTGGCGAATAATTTTGCTCATTTAAAGAGGTGTGCTTGAAACAGGCCAGATTGTCTGCCAAAAGAAAATTCGTCTTACAAAAATGACTTAAAACAAGTATAAAATATATGGAAATAAGTGAAATAATCTCATGATAAGCTTTAACAATCTCAAAATGAGAATTGTAAGATATGTAAACTAGACAGATCTAAATAGATAAGGAGCTCCTCCAAAAGCTTTACAAGCAGTGATGGTTTGGGACTTTGTGAGGTGTGAAGAGTGAGGTCAGGCCGGAAACCACTGTTGAATGTGCACCACCTTTGAACCTTCAGACAAGCACTGTATGAGCAACCTCTATTACCCAAGAAGACTAAACATCATTTCTCTGCAGGAGCACCGCCGAGTTCTCTGGGCCCAAGCTCATCTCAGATGATCCGAAACATAGTGTGCTGTGGTCAGATGAGTCTGGTTATTTTGGGGAACAATGGATGTAGAGTTCTCCCTGCCAAGGATGAAACAGACTATTCTCATTGTCCACGCAATCTGCTCCCATCAAGATGATGTCTTTTCCCGGGAAGTCCATGGTTATTCTTGCAGGATGTGCTAGTCCTCGTTCTGCATGTGCTATAACACCATGGCTGTAGACACAGAGTGTGTGCCTAAATGACCTGTCCGCAGTCCACATCTGCCTATTGGACATGTATAGACCATCATGAAGAGGGGAATCAGACGACGAGCATGGACCAGAGACGAGCAAGAATGGGCAAAAATTCCGCTCATAAAACTGCAGTAATCCGTATCCTCGGCTCCCAAACCAGTAAACAGGCTAATTAAAGCAAAGGTGATGTAACTCAGTGATAAACATGCCCAACTGTTACTGAGGGTGTTGCATCAAGTTCGAAATGTGTTTATATTTACAAAATACAGTTAAGTCGTTTAGTGAAAGCACCGGAATGTCCCAACTTTTCCAGAAACAAGGACTGTATTTTAAATTTGCTGTAATATTCAGTATTCATAGGGCAGTACTGCTACAGCAGATTTGCAGACGGGCTCTACAGAACACGCTCCATAACTAAAGCAGAAGGTGGATGAGTAATATATATATAAAGGCTCCAGTCCAGACACGCTAAGTGTGCGAGACAGGCGGCTTTACAGCTCCTGGGTGCGGCGCCTTTCCTCTGAGGAGGGAGAACGTGTCTGTTTCCCAGCAGGCAGGGAGAGACGGACTCATGAGATCATTTTCTCAGTTACTGAACCTCGGCTTTAGCTCAGCTCTTACCTGAGAGCGCAGGAGACATCATCAGGATTAACCGACTATCCGTCCACCGGGGGTCCGCTACCTGATTCGCAAATATCTCTGGATTAGGAGCGAGAGTTTGCCGTCTTTTATCCCGAGGGGAGAGAGAGACAGAGAGACAGAGTAAAGCTACACTTTATACCCTGCCCTGTTTCTGGACACGCACTGCACTAAAACACTTCCTGGCTCAGATGTACGGTTCTAGGAAAAACCTTCAACTGCTGTAGAACCCTTACACTCAGTGTGGTTCTTCAAAACCCATTTATCTCATTTTCTTATCACCTGAAGAACCCTTTCTAAGTTTTAGAGTTCTGTATAACAGAGCGATTGAGAGCGGGTTTGGTGTGAGGTGTAAACAGAGCGATTGAGAGCGGGTTTGGTGTGAGGTGTAAACAGAGCGATTGAGAGCGGGTTTGGTGTGAGGTGCAAACAGAGTGACTGAGAGTGGGTTTGGTGTGAGGTGGTTCAGATGTTCTTTACAGTGGTGGTGATAGGAACCAGGGTTCTCCATGTCTAGAACACACATATAGACATTTTATTGACTATCTATAACCACCAGTGAACCTACATGTGTCCTCTGAGTGTATATGGAATGTTGATGATGGAAAATCTGGAAAACCTGGAAATAATAAGTTTCTTTGGGGGACTATTTTACCTCACAGCGCCCTGCAGCATGTATCCCTCCACCATGAATGGAGTTTAAGGCTGAAATCTTCTCCACACTATCATAAACAGCGTCTCAGACATCAGGCAGCGTATTCAGAACCACCTCATGTAGGAACTTTCTGTGAGGGAGCTTTTAGAGGGGGGCGTCTGGTTACCTTCACCACCACTGTGAATTTTCTCTAAAGCAGAGCATTTCGGATCAAACACATGTTTCATGTTTCATATCTTACATGTTTCTTGCATCTGTTTATCTTTTCCCTTTGAGGTCCATTTGATGGAAGTCAATGGAACCAGACATCTCTACAGGTAGTTTTGGGTCATTTCTGTTAATCCACTCATCGTGACATCACGTATACCCAGGCTACAATTTAAAACACCTTCCCATGTTCCCAGTAGAAGTGTTTTCACCTATTTTCACTAGGAAAAACGACACATGGAATTTTGTCAGTGAAATAAAATTTTTGAATACTGAAATATTATAAATGTTGAATATTGAAATGATTACTTAAATAAAAAATTTGAATTTTGAAAAGATTAATTAAATTATTTTTTTGAATTTTGGAATGATTATTTAAATTAAATTTTTGAAATTTGGACTTTGAAATTATTTAAATGTAATCTTTGAATTTAGAATTTGAATGTGATTATATAAATGTCATTTTTGAATTTTGAATTTTGTAATGTAACTTTTCCATGTAAGTTTGAACCGACACAATGCACCATGGCATATTTAACGTTGGAAATTTGGAAAAAAGCAAATAATTGTGAGTTAATTAAAAAAGATAATGGCATAATTTAATGTACAGTTGGTGCATTAACATTGCCTGCTTGTTGTTGTTTACTAGATCTCTATAAGTGACCATACCGTCACATTGTCCACACTACTGTGGCTTCTTCCTCTGTTTGGAATTCTGGGTGTGAATATCCGACTCAGGGCAGTTTAGGACAGCGAGGTGCAGTCCAGGACAGCGGTCGGGCCTTTCTCCTCCCAGATATCTCCTTTATGGTTGAGTTTAAATCATTAATGTCCTCCGTGGTGGGTGATAAATGGCTTCAATTAAGTGGGAAACCATGAATTTAATTAATTACAGTAATTAGGTGTGGCGCCCACGTGCACCAAGACCTTCTGGACTGAGGATCGGCGAAGACTTCCGTCTTCATCAAGTGTTCTCTGGTGTAGACGCTCGGGGTCTGCCGGACCTCGTCGTCCAATGGCGGTGGAGTTTCTCTGCGGAGGTGGCTGAGGCCAAGATCGACTAGGGGTTTATTGCCAGGCGAGGAGAATGTAGTGTCAAAGCAAGGCCAACATCTTTAAATCCATCTCCTCCACGCTCCTCCTCAGCCAACGGTGCTTCGGGCTAATTCATACGTCCTTAAGAAGGAGGACAAAATGGAGCGTTTAATTACGGAACTTTGGGGGGGAGATTAAAGAGCTCTGCTGAATGCGCTCTGGGTTTTCCGTGCTGTTATCAAGGCTAAATTGGTTCTAATTGATGTATTTACAGGAATTGGAGAAGTCTTCTGAGGGAAGGCTCTTAATGCGTATCGAGGTCACGGTGGAGCTCATCAGTCTGTGAGGAACATCTAGCATCGGTTTCCATTATATCAGATTTATCATTGATTTCCGACAGCCCAATCACGAAAGCTTGTTACCTCGTTTCCCAATAATAATGGGGTGGGGGCGGTGGTATTTAGAGTGGAGGGTAGCAGGTGTGAAATGGCTCGAATGGAATCACTTTAATTGGGAAGAGTAAAATATGGAACGCTCATCAAGGCTCGGGAATAAGGGGTTAAATTGATCCCTGTAGACTTTAGTTCTTGATGTAATGTCTCTTGATACGGATGTCTTTTATAGCTTTGTTGTGTTTCTAATAAACACTCTATAGCTGCTTTTCCACCACCACAACTCCACTCGTTATTTTTGGCTCTCCATTAGGTAAACCTGGAACCTGGTATTGTTGGTGTTATCACCTCCGTTGGTGTTATCACTCAGTGACCTGAGCCGTTATGAAAAGGTGAAAACACGGCAGACTACCGAATGGTTCGGAGAAAATCGCCACATCGCCCTTATCACACATGCTAACGCTAGCTAGCAAGATCCCGGATCCTGTTAATGATGTGGGAGCTGAAGTTGGGTTCTTAATTGCTAGCTTGTTTTGGGAATTTTTCATTCCACCTTAAATAGTCCCCAGTTACATTCTGCTGCCTGTACAAGCTGCAGCATTTAAGGTGGAATGGAACATTGGATTAAGAAGCTGGTGAATAGGAAGCAACTTCAGCCTGGTTTAAAGATCAGCCGCGTATCACTGACAGTTGGGTTCCTTGGAAAGGGAATGAAAAGTGTGCTGATGTTATGTCCTGTTGAAAACACGGCAGACTGATTGGTCTGAGAGAATCGCCACACACAAACACCTAAACACACATGCTAATGCTAGCTAGCAGGATTCTGGATCCTGCTGATGTGGAAGCTGAAGTTGGCTGTACAAGCTGCAGTATTTAAGGTGGAACAGAACATTGGATTAAGAAGCTGGTAAATAGGAAGCAACTTGAGCCTGGTTTAAAGATGAACATCAACCATGTACCGCTGACAGTTGGGATCCTTGGGAAGGGAATGAAAAGTGCCGAAATCCCCTTCCCAGCCTGGAACGCTGGATTTCTCCACATAGTCCACCATGTTGGTTCTGTAGCTCCGTTGTGGTTGTATGAAAATGTTGGGGGTGTAAATATTAATGAGTCTGTTACGTAACAGTTTAGGATTTTGGAATCAACCAATTTTCCTGTCCTCTTTTGGAAATGCAGGAGGAACAACAGTGTTTGAGGTTCACGGCATGTGGGTTCTATGTACTGAACTCCCCTTATTACACTGTGTAGCAATGTACATACAGGTTTACAGTCTACGGCTATTAAAGTAGTTACTTTACACCAGCAGAAAGTTAACATAGTGGAGGTAAACGTAGCTCATCAGTCAGACCGACTTTCCCGCATTGTCTTCTTAAGATGTAAACAGTGCCAATGTAAACAAACACCCTCAAACAAGCGTGACTGTGGAAATATTTACCCAAGAACTGACTGATATGAAATCTCTGGTCCTTCGTGATTATGCATCCCCTCGTCTGCGGTCTCTCGGAAATGAGATTCCTTGACCATAACGGTCAAATTTCAGCTGCCGGTTTATGAAAACATGTCATATCTTAGAATTAGTCGAGGTATATTTATTTTCATTACTGTCAGATGACAATCGGCCGCCTGGAACGCAGGATTGATGACCGGATCTCGGAGCCTCTTTCCGTGCGTGTGCAAAAAAATAAAAGCCGAAGGAAAACGGGGGATTTGATCAATCATGGCAATGAAGATGGACAAATGAGAAGTGGCAGAAAGAGAGGAAAACAGTGATTAGGGAGACGGCTGCACCTGCTGATACGGGCAGATACATATATTCAGTCGTTGTTGTTGTTCTTTTTTCAAGCTTTATCATCTACAGGAACGTATGACTCAGGGAAGTCTATTTATACTGCTTAGAGGTTGTCTGGATTGTTCTGACTGCGCTAAACACGAGCCCTTAATGTCACTTTTGCGGCGTCGACAGGTGCACAAAACAAGTCGGCCTGTTTATTAAATCATTAGATTGGGTTTGATTGACTAAGCGTACGCATCTCAATGGAATTCACCCTGAGGGCGTTCTTAAAGGGATACGCCAGCTTTGTTTCAACCTGATCCGTATCTGCTGCACCGGTAGGGTACGCTCAAGCAGTTCCTGGTCAACAGCTAAACCAGCAAGGACCGTCTTGGTCAATGGCTAAACCAGCAAAGACCATCTTGGCCAACAGCTAAACCAGCAAAGACCATGCTGGTCAACAGCTAAACCAGCAAGGACTGTCTTGGTCAATGACTAAACCAGCAAAGACTATCCTGGTCAATGGCTGACCCCAGCATAGACCATGCTGGTCAACAGCTAAACCAACAAGGACCATCCTGGCCAATGGCTAAACCAGCAAAGACCATCCTGGCCAACAGCTAAACCAGCAAAGACCATGCTGGTCAAAAGTTATACCAGCAAGGACCGTCTTGGTCAATGACTAAACCAGCAAAGACTATGCTGGCCAATGGCTGACCCCAGCATAAACCATGCTGGTCAATGGTGAAACCAGCATAGACTATGCAGATCAACAGCTAAACCAGTGAAAACTGTGCTGGCCAACACCTAAACCAACACATCAAACAAAGAAGCTGCTGGGAATCTGGACTGACCACACCAGTGTCCAGACCTCAACACCACTGAATGTGTGTTATCTGGATAGTGAAAAGAAGTGGAACATGCTAAACTAGCTTCTAAGACTGAACTTTGGAGGTGTGTCTCTGAGAAGAATGGAAGCTGGAATAAAGGTAGAGAGTGGACACACTGACCACTCAAACACCGGATGTTAGATTTAGTTGCTAAGGATTCTGGGTAAATCCTTTTACCTGTTGAGTTAGTGATCTATCCTTTCGCCATTACAAAGTTGTCTGTAAACGCAGCTAAACATTACTTTGATCATGTCACTTGTCGGGTTTAACAGCCGGTGTATTACGGCCCAGCTCACTCCAGGAGCTCCTTTTAACCGGCCGTGTGGAAGTTTGGCAGACTTTGTTTCACTTTGCACCTGTTTGTTTATAGAAATTGATACCATTTAGCTCATAATAGGCCTTTTAGAGCAGGATATATCTCCAGGTCCACAAACCTGCAGGTGGCCCGGTCCAATGACGGTGGTTTATGACAGAAACCGAGGATTTGCGTTTTCTCTTTTCACACTCAATTCATTTGGTGAAAGCCTGTAAAAATACGACCCGGGCTTCTTTTTTACTGGACGTGTGTGTGTGTGTGTGTGTGTGTGTGTGTGTGTGTGTGTGTGTGGTGTTAGTCACAGTCACCGTAAAATAAAATATGGGCCACTTTTAAAGCAACCGTCTCATTTATGCACCACAATCGGAGGTACGGTGGCTGAGGAAAAGGCGGCGGAGCGTAGCTATCAAGTTGAAATATGTAAACATAAAGGGGCTCTTCATCAAACTCCAGAAGCCGCGCTTGCTGGTGGAGGAAGCTGTCGGGCTATTACTCCAAGGTTACGTGCATGTTGCTAATTGCACCTCTGTCTAAAAGGCAGAAAGCAGGCGTCAGCTCAAAATAAGGCTGTGATGCAATGTCTGCACGATCAGCCGGACACAAATAACCCCGCATTCAGCAGACATAAAAGCCCCCCACGCAGCTTAGCGGGCCAGGAGCGTTCTTTGTCCTGACGCTGCTTTCGCTCCGATGGCACGGTCAGCTCAGCGTCGCTTTCGCTCAGTACTGGGAGAACATGCTGCTTTGCCATGGTAACCCATAAGTGTTGTTTCTTTCCCTCTCTTCCTTCTCCAAGGCACCACGGTGGTCCAGGTGGCGGCCACGGACGCAGATGACCCCACATATGGCCACAGCGCGAGAGTCGTGTACAGCATCGTCCACGGGCAGCCGTATTTCTCAGTGGAGCCCAAAACAGGTACGTTACGGAGTAAGGGCCGGATCGCTGGATGTGCTCTTCTCACCTATGTTAAATACAGGAATCGTTCTGCCGAACTGACTCGGAGTCAGAGCTGTTCCCATTTGGGAATTTGCACGGAATACAACTTTAAACTGAATTCCTTAAGCTTTGAGTGACCAGTTAGAATGGAAGAATGGAAAGAATGGGTCGCTCTCAGGAGCTCAGTGAATTCCAGCGTGGTACCAACTGTCAGTGGGATTATAACAAAGTGGAAGCGATTGGGAACGACAGCAACTCATCATACACTGATCACATACACACACACACACACACTAGGGGGCAGTAAGCACACTTGCCTGGTGTAGTGGGCAGTCCTATCCTCGGCACCTGGGGAGCAGATGGGGGTTAGGTGCCTTGCTCAAGGGCACCATGGTTGTGTCCTGTTGGCTCAAGGAATTGAAGCAGTGACCCTCCAGTCGCGAGGCTGGTTCCATAGCCCCCCTAAGCCCCCCCTAAACTGAACTGGTAGTAGAACGTAAATATTGGATTATAGCCTGGAAGATCAGGTGACCTTGATATGATTGTTGGGTGGAGCCAATCAGGCTCAACACTGGTCTGATTATCCTGCAGTGCTGGGCAGGTGAATAGGAGGTATGCTGTATTAGTGCCTCTTCTCTCAGACGTAAGTTCATGAAGGCTTTGTCAGAATGCTCCTCTTTTCATCTCATGAAAGGGTGGACCGGCAGCGTTCGGAGTTGGCAGCGTTTGAAGAGCTGGAATACTTTAAAATGAAAGGGGTTCGCGTGTCGCTTCGATATGCATTTCATGGAATCTTTACCAAAACAAACGAGCCTGTGTTGACACCAGTATCGCTGAGCAGCTCAGGAGGGTCTTTTATAGTAAAGGCTCCCGAGAAACACATATTTATTTACTCTTTGATCTCACAAACAAAGTGACAAATAAAGGCAAGCACTGCCATATAGTCCTCCGGCTTTGTGCCTGACAGGAGCGCACAGAGGGAGCAGGATAATAAGCATGCAGCCAGTGTTGTGGCACCTGTAACCTGTATATATATATACACACCCATCATCAAAAGAACAGCTGCAGCCAGAAGGAGGTGTGGGATTGCAGGTGTGTTGGGAAGGAAGATAAAGGTTACCAGGATCAATAACTGATGATAAATTTAGACTGATATGATCAATATTTATTGAGTTACACATACAGAAGTCTGTCTCTCAGTATGGCGTCGGGCTGCCGTGTTTGCTAACCCAACACGCCAGACGTCTCGGTATGGAGCTGTAGAGGTTCCTAATGGTGTCCTGTGATAATCCATCCCATGCAGCTTGAATATCCTCACACAGTTCCTGCAGATGGTGCGGTAGGGGTGGAGGTGGAGGGACACCAGGCCTTCTGGACGTGTGACGCATGACAACAAACCGTTCATCTTGGTGCTGACCACGGTGCCTCCACACACGGATTCGTTGGTCGTCTCCACCAAGACAAAAGCGGGACTCGGCACTGAAGATGACCCGCTGCCGTTCTGAGTCACTCCATGACAGTCTGGCACGACACCATTGCAGTCTTTGGTGACGGTGACGTGGTGTTAAGGACAGTGGTCGTAACGGTCTGTGTGCATGTAGTCCTGCGTGGTGCAGCCGTCTGCCAATGGTGCTGCACTAACAGGATGGCTCATGGAGGACATCGCTGCTCGCTGGATGTCTGTAATCGTGGCTGGTGGGTCATTCCGCACATGCCGGACAATCTGTCCCCTCTCAGTGGTTCGTACCATCATTCATGGTACTGGTGCATCTATCCACTGCTGCCAACAGCTTGCTATGGTCATGTTCCGCACTGCAGTGATGATTGCAGTATTAGAGTGAAATGAGAAGTTGGTCCCATAAATGCTCAATTGGTGATCAATCTGGTGACTGGGCAGATCCCAGGAAGTGCTGCAATCTGGCATTACTGGGAAACCCTTGCCATGTGTGGGCGAGCATTATCCTGCTGAAGAATGCCAGGTGGAAGCCCTGCCATGAGAGGCGACACATGTGGCCGGAGAATGTCCGGCACATATCGCTGAGCTGTGTCACTACTAGGGGTGACTAACCCGTCCTATGCAATGGCTCCCCAGATCATCACACCAGCACTTGGGGCAGTGTGTCGCTCCACAGCAAAGGCAGGATTGAAGCGCTCACCACGAGGCCTCCATACTCGAACCCGACCATCGTTGGATCCCAAACAGAACCTGGATTCGTCACTGAAGATGTTATGGATATAGCAGTCCAGGTTTCTAATTGTAAACGAAGATGACTGTGGCTGGCTATCAATGCCGGGACACATAATGGGCACTGTGACGCCAAATTTCCCTCTGCTAAGCTCCTGGAAAGGGTCCGGGCAGAGACAGGAGGGGGTGTGTAATGAAGATGCCACCTGTGTCTGGATGGTGGATAAGGAAACTGTGTTAGCTGCTGGTGCTCGTTGGCAGATCAGTTGATCCTCTCTACCGCTGGTCTGTCTGGGCCGTCTGGATCCTGTTTGCTGTGTCTGCGAGCCCTCGTGTAACCAGACCACACCTGTAATCATTACATATCCGCCTGAGACAGAACGGCATGCCGAGTTTTGCAGTAATCCAACATTCCTATCTGGGTGTGGTATATTTTTGGTCAATGAGTGAACACACAGTATATATAGGCACACACTCCGAGATTCTGTACTGTGAGAAACACACACACACTCGTAGCCCCAAAGCAAACACACTCTCTCTTTCGTCTTCAGAAGCATCTCCAAGCACTCGCTCCCCCGAGTGTAAACAAGCTTACCAAAGGTCAGCTCCCCTCTCCGAGTCTGAGTGCTCGTGCTTCTCGTCCGGTCACGCAGGAATGGAGTAACCTCAGTTTACTGAAAGCTGCTGAGGAATCACAGTGCGCTCTTTCGCCGAAGGCTGAGTGCATCACGGTGATAGTGAACAATGTTCTACGGTGAATTTGGGCCCTTTAAAGTGGTGTACAATTGCACGTTTCAGACGTCATGACGACCCGCTGCTGCTATTTCTGACTGTAAAGTCGGTTCTCCGGTGAAGACGCTCGGAGGGGTGATGTGTGCTAACAGCAGGCTTTCACAGCACGCTGCATTCTATTCACTCTTAGACACATTAGCATATACGCCTGAGCACAGGGTAAAGACCCTGCCCGGAATCCTGGTGACTCTTTATAGTATCATGTGACCACTGATGAAGGAATAGAGGATGGACTGTCTCTATCAATTGCTCTATCAATCACTCTATTGGTCTATCCATTGATCGTTCTATCGATCACTCTATTGATCTATCTATCAATGAATCAGTCATTCAGTAAATCAATCAATCAATCAAGCAATCTATCAATCATTCTATCAATCAAGCAATCTATCAATCATTCTATCAATCACTATATCTATCTATCTATCTATCTATCTATCTATCTATCTATCTATCTATCTATCTATCTATCTATCTATCTATCCATCTATCCATTGATCATTCTATCTATCTATCTATCTATCTATCTATCTATCTATCTATCAAGAAATATTCTTCTTGAATTGCTGCACTATTTGGTGGTGCAGTCTTTCCCAGAGTGGTGACGCCTCCACATCTCTACTTCTGATAGACTCCACCTCTCTGGGTGGCTCAGTAATTTCATTGACCTGTTACCTGTGAACCTAATGAGGAATTATCATTCACAATTTCAGGTCTGCAACACACTTCAGGACAAAGTTGGGACGGGGCTGTAGAGCACATTTTAACTCTCTATATTTTAATGAACATGTTGAACTCAACCTGATTGTGCCATCTCTACCAATCGGCAGAGGTACATTAGGCTAAAAACATCCACTAGAGGTCACTAGAGAGTCTTTTGATAGATACGCCTTTACGGTTCTCATCGATAGAGGAAGCAAGCAACAGATAAGTCACTCCACACATGTGGATTATGTTTGGTGGGATTTTTGAAGGTGAGCTTATATTTTCAGCCTATAATAGTTTTGTTGAACAGAATTATGGAACTTTATACAACAAAAACAGTCTAGTAAGCCAAATGGTATAATTGTTTCTTTATGCTTAAAGTGTCTATGCTAAGCTAATGTCTGTAAAACCGACTACTTGCTTTGTTATTACTGCTCTTAACTAATTAACAATGCGAAAATCAAAATACGTTTTTTTTCTAGGTGGGGATGTTTAAGAGTTATAAAGCTATTTATGATGTACAGAACAGCAAGAAAAGCATTTAGTGGAGCTCTGTTTCAGTGTCTTCAAACATCAGAAGATGAAAATGCATAACAAACTAGCTAGCCAACCAACACACACACACCGGAAGGCTGTAAAAGTTGGAGGCAAAGTTGGCAATCAGGTTTGACTTTGTTTGACTGACTGTCTTTGAGTGGGTTGGGTGGGCTGCTGCAGCACCTGGGCTCCCGGTGGGGAATATGAGGAGTAAATGGAGTTTGAACTTCATTTCAATTATTTTTATTTATGAATTTATTTATTTTTTGGCCAGGCTACTGTCATCTTATTAATAAATAAATAAATAAATAATAAATAATTAAATAATTGTTTTTACCTTTTTGATGAACCAGCCATCATTCCCTGATGAGCGATGGGACCGGATCAGTCGAAACGGAGCAAGATGGCATGCAATTTAAACAATACTGAAAACGACTGATCGGTACTCTTAGAGAGAATAGCCTTTAGCATGCACACATGGGTTTGGACCACATGCTGGCGTCCGGCTGAAACCACTGAGGCCTTGCTTGTTTGTGAAGCATGCTCATTTTAGGGATGGTCACCTGACCAGCGTCTCAGTTCCTGCTTGAAGCATTACTTAATTTAGATTTGGCATCACGTTACATTCCACAGTGGAAAATTCGCCCAAATTGAGGTCAGTTTTTTTGGTCAATAGTGACTGACTGAAAGGCATAAATGAGTTTGAATATTGCTCATTCAACAGTATCTGAATTACAAATATGAGCAGCAAGGTGCTGTCAAGAGCAGCCAAACCAGCAGCCAGTAATATAACTTAATCCTAACCGTAAAGCCATGCTGGCCAAACAAAAGCCTTATATACACTCATTATCAAAGTAACAGTGGAACTGTGTGGAATTTCAGGTGTGTTGGGAAGGAAGATAGAGGTTACCAGGATCAATAACTGATGATAAATTTAGACTGATATGATCAATATTTATTGAGCTACACATACAGAAGTCTGTCTCTCAGTATGGCGCCGGGGCGCCGTGTTTGCTAACCCAACACGCCAGACGTCTCGGCATGGAGCTGTAGAGGTTCCTAATGGTGTCCTGTGATAATCCATCACATGCAGCTTGAATATTCTCACACAGTGCCTGCAGATGGTGCGGTAGGGGTGGAGGTGGAGTGACACCAGGTCTTCTGGACGTGCCAACAAACCGTTCATCTTGGTGCTGATCACGGTGCCTCCACACACGGATTCGTTGGTCATCTCCACCAAGACAAAAGCGGGACTCGTCACTGAAGATGACCCGCTGCCGTTCTGAGTCATTCCATGACAGTCTGGCACGACACCATTGCAGTCTTAGGTGACGGTGACGTGGTGTTAAGGACAGTCGTGGTAACGGTCTGTGTGCATGTAGTCCTGCGTGGTGCAGCCGTCTGCCAATGGAGCTGCACTAACAGGATGACTCATGGAGGACACCACTGCTCGCTGGATGTCTGTAATCGTGGCTGTTGGGTCAGTCAGGTACAGGGATAAGCCCCCTCCTTGTTGACGTCCCTCACATGTCTCATGATGTTAAACCTACCCACCAAGTTTCATTCCCACCTGTTGATTCCTTCTAGCTGGACAACTTAGACACTACTGCAGTGCTGTAGTGTGGGGTTTGGGACGCAGCCCCAGTGTGGTGGGAGTGCATTCTGACCCCTCTGTTCTGCAGTACAGTACAGTAACTATGTACCTGTTTGTTTATGTGTAACCATAGAACAAGTCATGTTAGTGATGCTAAAGCTAGCAGGATTTTGTCTACATCCACCATTACACAAAACTGCCCCTTGCAAACCAATGAGATAACCGCGCACACTGGACATCTGTCTACATGACAACACTTAAAACAGCGTTACCTTCATCCTGGAAGTCTGGCTGGGTTTTCCGTGACCTAAACCTGTTTACATCTGGACAAAACACCAAAACTGTACCCATGCATGTGTGGACAAGGCCTCAGACTCCTCGGAGGATTGAGCTGTGAGTCTCTGCGTATCTTCTGTCTTTCTTCCTCCATCTTCCTGGTTGCATAAGTCGTTGCTTTCCTTTTGATGTTTTCCTTCAGAACATGCTGAGAAATAATATCTCTGAGCGTCTTTTCTCTCTTAAGTGTGAAGCGAACGTAAACAAGGCGGGCAGGAAATGCTGTAAATTGCTCTCTTCCTGAGGGTTATGGTGTGTTTCAGTGTGTGTTTAGATTTAGCTGGTGTTGCTAGCGCTGCCTCATTACCCACCGTCCCACTGAGCTCCAGCTGCCACCTGTAATGCACACTGGGAGTGCAGCGCAAACAGGAGGCAGCTGGGCTGTTCTCCAGCCTGTTCTATTCCTTCCTCCTTCCTTCTTCCTCCCCGCCTCGCTCATTACGCCCCGCATTACACCTGTACTGTAAACAACTGCGCTGCGATGTAAACACTGAAACGTAGGTTTACAATGGAGACTGCACAGTGCTAAGTTCTGCCAATACATGGCAACCCGAGAGAGGGTGATTATATGGATAGGAGAGGTGTTCTGTCCTATATAAAGGTGTTATAATCACTAACAGGTGTCTATAGACTGTGTAATGTGCATGCCTTAACCAGTAAAACCATGTGGTAACACTTTTAGTGAATATCATATATATATATATACAGAACTTATGAAAACGTTCATAATGCATTATAAGTAGTATATAAACACATTACAGTGGGCCAAATGTGTTATTAGCACTTGTTATAATGCATTAAGAATTGATAATGCATAAAAAACGTGGTAATGCATTTTAATTAACATGACCTTACCTTATGAATGTGTTATAACATGGTATAACATGGTATACTTGGTTTTGGAATGTTTATAATTAGTTATAATGGTTATTAATAAGCACTTGAATAAACAAGGAAACAGTGACCTATTCCTTTCCAAATAATAAGCTTGCATTCATCTGTACTGATAAAGATGATGCTGACTGACGGGGAAGACCAAGTAAAGTAAGCAACCAATAGCCTGCTCTGTTACTACCATATAACCAAACACAGGATCACTCAGAATTGATCAACTGGCCACATGAAATGACTAATAATGAATTTAGTCTTAGCAGTACTGTTTCCTGGACATCTTTTGTTATTACATGTTATTACAATGTTATTACATTGTCGTATTACACAATTTGTGATTTTTATGATGCTCCCATTTGGCGGTTAAACGTATATGAATGCTCATAGACTATTCATGATGCCGGAAACATCAAACCAATCAGAACACCCTAAAAAACTGACTGAGCCATTGCCAAATAGAAAACCACATGACGGTCTGGGAACAGGGTAATCAAATAAAGAGCAAATGTGGACCAGGCATGGTTTAGGCAGGTCACAGACACGTGAGAGTGAGAGCGAGCGGTAAAAGTAGGTTACAAACTGTGCCATACCTGGAATATACCAACCTCAAGATCGTGAGAACACCGCCTGGCAGCAATATATACACATCGTCAAAGGAACAGCTGCACAAAGAGCTGCACCCAGAAGGAATCAACCCACAGGAATGAAACTTGGTGGGTAGGTTTGACATTGTGAGGTATGGTAATGATTCCAGTTTCACGCTCCGCTGCGCATGTGATGTAGGCAAGGACGGGCCTTATCGCTGTACCTGACTGACCCTACAGCCACGATTGTGGACATTCAGTGAGCAGTGATGCCTCCATGAGTCATCCTGTTAGTGCAGCACCATTGGCAGACGGCTGCACCACGCAGGACTACATGCACACAGACCGTTACAATGAATGCCCTTAACACCACATGACGTTGTGAGTATTGGAACACCCCTAATAAAACCACTGTGCACTTGCAACCTGCCCTGTTCCCCGCATTACAAAGTGGTATCAGTGCATCTTCACTAACAACCAAGCGAAAGCTGACTTAGCATAAGCGCACATAAGAACATCTGACCTTATTTATCCAGACTGTATATAGACTTACTTATGAAGCCACATATACCCTTATTTGGACAGTGAGCACTGGACACTGGATCTCAGTAACAGGGAGGAAACTAGGGGGTTTAACGTTCGTCCTGGAGGCAGCTCGCCAGATGGTGTCTGTTATATCTTCAAGGTTGTACTGGCACCATATTACGGGGGAAGGTTTGACAAGAAGACAGCATCCAGACTGGTCTGTCAACTGTCGGTTCTGACAACTGTTACCATAAAGCTCTGGTCCAGCGTCTGCCCATGGGGCAGTCTCCCGCTCATCAAACACAGGTCAAAAACGGTCAAAGTATTCCAGAGATCTGAAGTTTGGCCCTGAACAAGCCATATACAGCGCTCAGCTCTGCTCTGTACTGGCACCACCTTAAACAGTACACATGAAGAGTTATGCTAGACTACCACAATGAGGTTCATTACATACCTATAAACACATTCATAACACAGTTATAATGCATTCATATGGCATGATAAACATGGCTATAAATCTTTGTAAATATACTTTACACTTTATAGCCATGTGTATTACGCATTATGATTTGTTAACATGACATCGCTAGTGTTCATAATGCATTATAAGAGCTCGTAAGTTGAATCAGTGTTATTGTTTTTGTATACAAACAAATCTTTTTTTTGCTATTTTTAGAGCAAGCCAATATTGCTCACACCATCTATGAAGACCATGCCTATAAAAACCTATAAACACATTCATAACACAATTATAATGCATTCATATTGGCATGATAAACATGGCTATAAATCTTTGTAAATATACTTTACACTTTGTAGCCATGTTTATTACGCATTATGATTTGTTAACACTATCACTAGTGTTCATAACACATTATAAGAGCTCATAAGCTTTTTTAAGGACATCACAAGCATATTAAGTGTTGTGGGAAAATAACCTATGAATACTCTGTCTATAAGAACCTTCATAACACATTCATAACACGATTATACTGCATTCATATGGCATAAAAAACAGGGCTATAAATCTTTATAGCAATGCAATATTACACACTTTATAGCCGTGTCTATTACGCATTATGATTTGTTAACACGATATAAGTAGTGTTCATAATGCATTATAAGAGCTCGTAAGTTGAATCAGTGTTATTGTTTTTGTATACAAAGAAACTATATTTATATACAATTTTTTGCTATTTTTAGGGCAAGCAAATTTTGGTCACACCATCTATGAAGACCATGCCTATAAGGACCTATAAACACATTCATAACATAGCTGTAATGCATTCATATGGTGTAATAAACATGAATAAATCTATAATCTATAATCAATAAATCTATCTATATTTAATTTATTTCTAGGCTTTTTTTCTGCTTGTTTTATGTGATTTTAGTAAGCCAAGTCTTCTCACTATACTGGCAGCTCACTTGGCCAGTTTCAAACACGTTTCTTAAAACAAGTAAAATTAGCTGCCAATATAGTGAAAAATTTTGGCTTACGAAAATCACCTAAAACAAGCAAAAATGTCTGGTAATGAGGTAAATAATCTTAAAATTAGCTTAAAACTACCTCAAAATGAGATATCATTTATCACTAGCCTGATTCATCGTGACTCAAAGCCTGATAAAACTTTTTTTTCCACAGATAAATACTAAATAAATGAAGCTTTTAATTGAGGTTTTAAATTAAGATAAGTCTTATTCCTTGAGTAGTTTCCCCCCAAGCTTGCAATAAAGCCAGCAAGTTATTTGTTTGTTTGTTCCTAAGAGAAAAAGCATTAGCAACATTGGCCAAGATGCCAAATTAAGCATAACCCTTCATATCTGTCCTTATCACTGTTATTATCACTACCTGGCCAGCTGGAGCAAACAACCTCAATATCTTCCTCTTTTCTGAGAAACTCTTTCTTCAGTCCTTTTTCAGTCATTCCGAGGTCCTTCTGATGATGCACCAGTGTGGTGTCCCATTATTAAGACCCATTAGTCTATTAAAGCAGTTTTCCACTTCCAATCGCAGCCCTGGAACAGCGGCTAATGACCTGTGCTCTCTCCATTAAGGACTACTTCTAAAGTTGATGTTAATGTTAATTACGGCTTAAAAACTTCCCGAGAGTTCTGAAGTATGCAGATGAGTGTTAACGCTATTCCGGTGGATATGAATATATCAGCCGCAATGAAATATTAAGTGTTTGGATGTGTGTGGGTGGCTGGGTGAGCGAGCGTGTATGAATAGAGCTCTCCTGCATGGCGGAACTTCACTGGGATATTTTGGGGGCGGGGGTTTTGGGTGAACTTGCTCTGTGTATGAATTTCAGCTCTGTGTAAAAAAGACCCCCCCCCCCCCTTGAAGTTGGGTTTATTTTAGATCTTTGTGGCCATAAAACCCTTTGCAATCAGACGAACACCATGATGTAACATTAGCACGAACAGCAAGTACCGTAGCTAATGTTAGGTAGAATGTGGGTTAGCAAACTGCCTCTACAGTTACTGTTGTGATGCTAACCACATTAGCATTAGCAAACAGGACAAAACAGTACTGACCTATTGGTTCTGTGGAACAGCAGACATAATGTTCTAGCCTCCTCATTCTTTTGTCTCCATGAAGCCGAAGCTTTTTCCCCAGTTTTCCTGTTTCACCTTAAATCGTGCAGCAATTACATGCCATATAAATATACGCAGTCACGTCACATTATTATGACCACCAGCTAATATCCAGAGTGACCACTGTGTGCAGCACAGACAGCAGCTAGACAGACTGGGAATGACTCAGTAAGGTCCTGGTAGGCTGTCACAAGTATCTGGAGCCATGCTGACTGCAGTGCATCCCACAGCTACTGGAGGGAGCGTCGGGGAAGATTCATAGAGCCACAGATGCTCAATAGGATTCAAGTCTGAGGAATTAGGGGGCCAGGGTGGTACTTGGAAGTCTTGGTCACGCTCTTCCAACCAGTGTCGGACATTTCTAGCCATGTGACATGTGGCATTGTCTTGCTGGAAGATCACATCTGCCCCAGGGAAGACAATCAGCATGTATGGGTGTATGTGATCTGCAAGGATGGGTTCACACCCAAATCGGTTGAGAGGGCCTTCTACATGGATGCCACGAACATGTGACTTCCTTCATGAGCCACCCACTGCTGCCGTCAAATAGAGGAAGTGGTCATAATAATGTGACCCGACTGTATATATATTCATATGTATGTGCGTATATATATATATATATACATATATATACACACACACACAGTTGAGTATACAAACCTTAATATAATATTTATAAGCAGTTACAACAAAGCAGTTTACAACCTACATCGGATTCAACAGCTCACAGTTGCCCTTTATTAATAAATGTGTTATAACTGCTTATTAATACTTTACAAAGTGTTTATGACCTATTCATTATAGCTAATAACTGTAATAAACTCGTTTTAAACCATTTGTACACCCTTCATAAGGGTAATCTAATTCTCAAGTGCATAAATGACAAAGATTAAACCGCTGATCACTTTTTAAGTGCATGACTGGGGCAGAAAGGTCGTGACCTGCAGGACAGAATTAGTGTGTCTCACTCTGCTCACTGAGTCTCTTCACTAAAATCCCTAATCCGAAATTGAATTGCTCTAAGGGCAGCAGATTCTCTGCCCCCCCCCCAACAATCACCACTGCCCCCCAGCCATGTGAATATATATATCTGGACTCTGGAAATGGACACTGTGAATCAGCCTCCTTATTACTGATACATCTTACATGACCTCCTGGAATTCTGCACTGTGTGATTACGGTTTTGTGCTGGAGCAGCTTAGAATCAGTCATCAAGGTTGCTGTGGAGAGCTGTGATCAGTTTAGCTGGTGTCCTTTGGGCTGGCAGGATGGCCACTAGGGGGCGCTACAGAAGAGACCACTACACTGTTAAAAGTAGACGGTTCTTCAAGGGTTCTTTAGTAAAGACAGTGGTTTGCTTGCCTAAATGGTTCCTTGTATGGTGAAATGGTTCTTTAGGTTGACAGAGAATGTGTCTGTGAATTGGTCAGTTGGGCCAGATTTGGTGGATGCCTTCCCTGGCGTTTGATTGGTTGTTCCAGGTAGCTCCCACAGATTTCCAAGGGGATTCAAATCTGGGGATTGTGTGGGCCAGTCCAGACTTGTGAATGCTCCTGATTGTTCATCATGTCAATCAGCCACATTTGCAGCCCTGTAACTACCAGAACTGTCATCTTGGAATACAGGGATAGGAATGTTCTGCTCCTCTGTAAAATGGTGAGGAAAAGGTAAAACCCGGTTGTCCAGCAATTGGGTCAAATTTACTGTCACCTCAACCAAAGAACCCAATTCTATATAATTAGAACACCCCCAGAACATCACAGAGGGGACTTCGGGCTTTTGTCCGGGTAGCTAGCTTACACAAGCAGGAAAAAGTTCCGGAACGCCAAAAAGTAAAACTGCATACCACTGAGTACCGACCCACTCCGTTCACTGCCGTGTACTAGGGTCTCCCTTTGTTTTGACGGCGATGTGAAACGAGTGATGAGAAGTCTGTCAGATATTACAGCACGTCTGCCCTTCGTCTGCCTCTTCCCTCTTTTATTCCCATTCAGGAAGGATGGCTTAATTGAATGTGCGCTGCTTGACTGAGGAGAAGCCAGAGTGCAGTGCTGTCGTGTGTGCTCCGCCGCAAGACCAAAAAGCTCCGGCTTTAAGAAGACTTCAGTACCCATAATCCCTCTTTTATTAAGATATGGAGCTGGCCTTTCAGAGGCACCAAGGCTGGGTTTTCATGTTTGCCCACCTGATAAAGTAGTCACTCTCCGTCTTTGCGGTGAAGATGCTTTTCCCACCCCTCCATTACGGTAGGAGTCACAGCGCACACTGCTGAGTAAACGCCGGGCCGTCTGCATGGATCGGATTGTCGGAGCATAGCTGTTCTGTCATTCTTGAGTGGGACAGAGCGAGTGGGTGACACGGGACATGAAATGATAAGATGGCTACACGGGAAGTGGGTACAGGCTATTGAAGCAGCTTGCTGTGGAATATAGAATCAGCTTTTCCTCAATGTACGGATTTTCAAAGGTGTTGCATATTGATGAAAGGTTTTTTTTATCCTGGAAAATCAATATCTTCATTCAAATTCCTGACATTGATCTTTAAAGGGAAGTGTTTCCTGTTTTGGTCATACAGAACACACAGCTGCATGTTCATCTGTACTGTGTAGCCTCTAGTCCAGGTTCTAGTGGCTGGTGTGGTTCTTATTTATAATTCAATATAGTTCCTGTAGCACAAGTGCCTCAAGTTTTTGGAGATTAGGATATAAGAGAAAATGGGCCTCATAACAATCACCCGGAAGACCTTGTAGAACCTCCAATTCTGTCCCCATCAGCACTTTCATCTCTGAAAGAGAGAGGAACATCAAAGTCCACCCTCGCTTCAGATCTGAGAACATCTACAGGTGTTTCTGGAATTGTGCAGATCCAATGCTTCCTGGTTCTGGAAGTGTGCAGATCCAACGCTTCCTGGTTCTGGAAGTGTGCAGATGCAACAGTGTGGGTAGTTTAACTCCAAATGTCTTCTCTGCAGACCTGATGATGAACTGCAGTCTGCGAGTGTCCTGATTGGTGGCTGAGCTGCCCCACACTTTGATGGGCGTGGTGATAACAGATTCTATGGTGGCAGAGTAGAACTGTACCGTCAGCTCCTGGGACAGGTTGAACTTCCTCACCAGACCCAGGAAGTATATCCTCTGCTGGGCTTTCGTGATGATGGAGCTGATGTTGCAGTCTCCTTTCAGGTCTTTGGTGATTGTCGTACCCAGGAACTTGTGAGACTCCACAGCCTTCACAGTTCTGTCCAGGATGGTGAGCGCTGGAAGGGTTTGGGGGGGCCTGTCCTGAAGTCCACAGTCGTCTCCACTGTTATCGCTATGTTCAGCTCCAGGTTGTTGTGGATGGACCACCTGACCAACCATCCATCTGTAAGCAGCCTTGTCCCCGTCCAGTGTGAGACTGTCGTATCATCTGCATCAACTTCAGGATTTTGATGGAGGGGTCCATGGAGGGACAGTCATGGACAGTGAGAAGAGCAGTGGGGAGTGAACACAACCCTGTGGAGCTGGTTATCTTGGTTCCTGAGAAGATTCTCCCCAACCTCACCTCCTGGCAGGTGGAAGCTGACACATGAAGTTGGGTCAGTTTGCTATGTAGCCATCCTGGAACGATAGTGTTGAAGGCTGAGTTGAAGTCCAGGAACAGAGATCTTGTGTAAGTTCTTGGATGGTCGAGGTGTAGAAGGATAAGGCAAGGTCCCACAATCACGGCATCGTCCACTGACCTGTTGGCCCGGTAAGCAAACAGCAGAGGGTCTAACAGGGGATTAGTGATCTCCTTCAAGTTGCTGAGAACCAGCCTTTTCATGATTACAGAAATAGACAGACAGATAGATAGATAGATAGATTCTCTGACCCCCCCACCAAACACCACTTCACACAGAGGTCAGTGTGAAGGGTCAGTAGTCGTTCAGTCCATTGACGGCTGCTGTTTTAGGGTCGGGTATTACTGTGGAGCGTTTGATGGTCCCCCATTGTCTGGTGAGGTGTTCTTTTGTAGCTGGCTAAGTTCTGCAGGTACTTCCAGATGGCTGATATGGCTTGTTTGTGGACATCATTCTGCCTACTGGAGTAGCTCTTCCTTGCCGGTCTGATTTCCTTGTTCAGCGCCATAATAACTGAGGAATATCCATCATATTTCAAACCTGACAGACCAAGAACAGTAAATACGCCACATAAACTTTGGGCACGGCGGTTGTAGGATTTAAATACACTGAATGTTAAACTCGTACAGGAAAGTCGCATGAGCTTCACGAGTGAATAAACATGAGATGTCAGGTGTGAGAAACACCTACAGGGTTTTTGCACCTTTCACGTGTGGTGAATATTTGCGATTTATCTGTAAGGTAAACAAGCGTCACTCATCACCACGTTGTGTACCCCGCCCCACCCCCTGAATCTTTTCAATACAGACCACCACAGACACACCCCTCTCTCTCTCACAGGTGAGGCCTGAGTAGAGAGTTTACAGCCGTTTTGAGCCATTTGTGTTCCACATTTAACTTGGGCTGCCCTCTCCATGGTGCCTGGGGAGCAGTTGGGGGTTAGGTGCCTTGCTCAAAGGCACTTCGGTCATTACTGTCGGTTTAGGGAATCCAACCAGCGACCCTCCGGTCACAAGGCTGGTCCCCGAACCTCCAGCCCTATGAATTGAAGGCTAATTATAATTGAAAGAATTTGAACTTTTTAAATCCTGGTATTCGTTCTATTCATCTCCATCTTATTAAGAGCTTGATGTGGGCAGGCAGTTTGTACTCTACTGTCAGAGTGACCAGTGGAATCCTTGAACATGAATTTCAGTATTTCTCAGGTATTTGGTGGAATGTCCCTCGTCTGTTTTAAAGACAGTGTGGATTCAACCTGCATGGGCTCCATGTGTTGTGGTGTAAAAGTCTCTGACCAGCAGATCAGACCCACCTGAGCTTTTACCTCATCCACCATTCATTTCACTGTAATCCGTCCTGAAGCCGAGAGGGTCCAGAGTGTCGGATGATGTTCCTCCAGGCTGGGGTTTCCTGCCTCTGTGTCTTCGTCCTGACCTCGGCCTGCTGGGCTGATCTGACCGTGCGCAGACCTCGGCTCTGAGACACGCCCTCCGTTTGTTTCCTTCAGACTAATGTCTGGGATCATGGCTAAGAGTGCAGTCCTTCTACACGCCCTCTAGCCCGGCATGACAGGCGGAGACTCCTGGCATTGTGCACTCAATGTCCACTTTATCAGCTCCACTGACCATACAGGACACTCTGTAGTTGTACAGTTCCAGACTGTAGTCCATCTGTTTCTCTGTATACTGTATTACCCTGTTCTTCAATGGTCAGGACCCCCACAGGACCACCACAGAGCAGGTATGATGTGGGTGGTGGATCATTCTCAGCACTGCAGTGACACTGACGTGGTGCTGGTGTGAGTGGATCAGACACAGCAGTGCTGCTGGAGTGTTTAAACACTGTGTCCACTCACTGTCCACTCTATTAGACACTCCTACCTTGCTGGTCCACCTTGTAGATGTACAGTCAGAGACAATAGCTCATCTGCTGCTGCACAGTGCAGTGTTGGTCATCCTCTAGTCCTTCATCAGTGGACACAGGACGCTGCCCACAGGACGCTGCCCACAGGACACTTTATAAATAGTGCAGACTTAAACCTGGTAAAGAATGCAAATTGAATATAACGTAATTCACTGCGTGACTCTCCTTGCATGTTTAAGGTGGTAGTACCTTCAGGCTCCTGCAGATGGCGCTACACGAGGATGATGATTCTATAAATCTCTGCGGGGTGTGAGTGACGGGATCCATAGATTGGGAAAAAGGTGTTACAGTACAGGGAATGTCTCGTTCCATGTGTGGAAAATGGCTCCAGAGCAGATGTTAATGATTGGCTAAAAGGAGTGACTGCATTTGGGCGTGCCAAAGACCATAGTGTGAAGGAAGTAGCTGAATCTGCAGGTGTATGGAAGCGTACGGTCATATGGGTCTACCAGCAGTGGCTAAAATCCCAGTCTACAGGGAATTCTCCTCGGAATTGTGCCAGGGAAGGCATCCGCCAAATCTGGAACCAACTGACCAATTCTTTTATGGAAGAGTGTCTGAACATTGATGTGGCTACATCCAGAAACTTGTCCAGTACATGCCCAATCCAGTCACAGCTGTTGCTGGTGCTCGTGGAGATGGTTTGTCGTTCATTGCGTGTGTGGTAACCTGACAGTAGTAGCTCTGGGGTTCATTACTGAAGCCTGTGTCTAAACGTCTCTCTTACCTGTGGAGCATGCGAGTGTGTGCCAGCGGGTAATCCTAAAAAGATCTGCTGAACTCCTCCAGATTTGTACACCTGCCAGTGTTTACAGATTACAGATGAGAGGAGCTTTAAAGGTGTTCTTCCTCGCCTCTCCGCTCAGACTCTGCTGCTTACGGCTGCTAAGCTACTGCGTTAGAGCCAGTGAGCCAGTCTGCCCCACATACAGCTTCGGAACTAAACCTGCATTATTATATTTGTATATTTATAAGTCTGGAAAGCTGCAGGGGCGTAGACAGAAGCTGCTTTTATTTTACTGGGGTGGCAAACTGCTCAGAAAACAAGGTGTGAGGTACCATCACGAGACAACGACCTGCTTACCTACTGCAGCAATAGCAGCAACACTGTTAAAGTCTTCAGTTACAGGAATATACAAGGTGTAAAACCCTAAAACTGCTGCAGCACAGCGTCTCAGACATCAGGCAGCGTCTTCATAACCAACTCAGGTAGTAACTTTCTATGAGGGAGCTTTTAGAGGGGGACGTCTGGTTCCATTTTGAGTGATAGCGTCTTTAACTGATAGCCTAGCAGAACAGGAAATAAAGGGAGGCGCCATTTTCTTATGTAGCTAAAGTCAGTAACAGTTATTATAATGCCTCAGGCTCCAGAATGTACCTGCTGCACCATTTAAGGTACCATTGACCATTGCTGCACCATTGGCAGACAGTTGCACCACGCAGGACTACATGCACGCAGACCGTTACGACGACTGTCCTTAACACCACGTCACCGTCACCAAAGACTGCAATAGTGTTGTACCAGACTGTCATGGAGTGACTCAGAATGGCAGCGGGTGATCTTCAGTGACGAGTCCCGCTTTTGTCTTGGTGGAGACGACCAACGAATCCGTGTGTGGAGGCACCGTGGTCAGCACCAAGATGAACGGTTTGTTGTCACACGTCACACGTCTAGAAGGCCTGGTGTCACTCCACCTCCACCCCTACCGCACCATCTGCAGGAACTGTGTGAGGATACTCAAGCTGCATGGGATGGATTATCACAGGACACCATTAGGAACCTCTACAGCTCCATGCCGAGACGTCTGGCATGTTGGGTTAGCAAACACGGCGGCCCGACGCCATACTGAGAGACAGACTTCTGTATGTGTAGCTCAATAAATATTGTTCATATCAGTCTAAAGTTATCATCAGTTATTGATCCTGGTAACCTTTATCTGCAGTCCCACACCTCCTTCTGGGTGCAGCTACTCTTTTGATGATGGGTGTATATACATTGCTTTACCACAGTACACAGTAGATCATTGGCTAATGTTGTTTGTCACGCAGACTGATGGTGTATATGTCATTGATGTTTTGGCTGCTGTACTAGAGACAACAAACAGGAGCCCACTAGACCCTCTAGCTCTTCTCCAAAATACAGAGTGTTCCACTCCAGCGGGAGAGAACACGTGCAGCCAAGCAGGTGAGGATACTGAATATTCTGTATGTGTTGAAGACTTTGACCAGCGTTCACCTGGAACAGCCAGAGGCATTCTGGACTCTCCTTTAGTCTAGCCTCAAGGCTGAGCCTCTGCTCTCGTCTCTAGACTTTATGATGAGCGTTTGAGGTTCATACGCTGTAGCTACATCTACTCAGTAACAATGCTGGACCGACCCATCTGGGTCGTCTTCAAGTCACATAATCATGGACATGGAAACCTAGTTGGTGAATCATAAGAGCAGCTCAACTCCTTATTCTTCAGTGATTCATAGTCAGTTCTTCATGGTCTCCTCAGCCTGGAGAGAGCACTTTGAGAGTATGGCTCATGGTGGACAGAGCTTCAGTCAGGTGGACAGAGCTTGCTCCATTGGGCAGAGACATGTTGGTTTTGGCGTCTAGCATGTCCCATACACTTTGACCACCCAGCTGAAAATAACAACTACAACAGCTTGGTCAAGTTGGTTGTAGTTACAGACCAATTCAACTGTCCAACTCTAGCAGCTTAACCAGCTTCTCTCTATTTGTCTACCAGCTTAGCCAGCTGACCAAGCTCGTTGGCCAGCTTTGCAAACCCCATAACCAGCATGAACAAGTCTGCCAACTTAACCAGGTTGACCAAACTTGCTCAAGATGGTCATCCAGAATAACCATCATGACAAAATCAACCAACTTTAGCTAGCCTAAGATGGCAAATGTGGTTGGACCCACTGGATAACTTACTGCACTAGATGTAAACATACCTTATGCTGGCCAGCTGGTTCAAGCTTAACCAGTTTAATCAAGTTGGTTGACCATCTTAACCAGCTCGATCAAGCTGGTTGACCCTCCTTACCTTAATATTCTAAAAAGACAAAAAAGCAACTTATGCTAGCCAATTGGTTCAGTTTTAACTAGCTTGACCAATTTGGTTGACCTGTTTAACCGGACTGATTAAACTGGTCAAGCATCCTAACCAGTTTGACCAATTTGGTTGACCATCTAACTAGTCTAAAAAAATATGGTTGACCTTATCTTAATATCTTACAAGACTTGACAAATAAGTACTGAATGCTAGCCAACTCGTTCAAGTTTAACCAGCTTGACCAAGTTGGTTGACCATCTTAACCAGTTTGCCTGAGTTGGTGGACCATCTGAATCAAGCTGGTTGACCATCTTAACCAGTTTGACTATTATATAGTATATAGTATATACCTGATATCATCAGTATTAGTGTGATAAGCTGCTTGTTTCTTACAGGCTGCCCGTTTTAAATTTCCATGGAGGAAAGAAAGCAGAGGTGGGAATGTTCACTGAAGTTAGCTAGCGCTCTAAATTTCTCTGGCTTTCCGAACCTTTGCTGCAGATGAGCATTTGGGAATGTCGGCTAGGGTGTGCCTAAGTCGAATGCAGTGGGGTCTGGGTTCCCTGAAGACTAGTAATGTGATCCAGGGCTTGTTGGAAAGGGCACAACATGCTCTACTGTGGAGTTTGGCTTTGTCATGGCAAAGTATTTCCTTCTCCTGTGGTTTTCCATCGTGATCTGTGGACATTGCTGATCCACAGCACTTAAAAGATCAGGTACTTAAAGTCATTATCTCCGGTTTCCGGACGACTACAGTTAAAAAGAAATCTGTGGTTGGAGAGGGAACATAACTCCTTATAGCCCCTTGAAGTTTGAAGTCAGTTCCTCTGTTTCTGCTGAGTTCTGGCACTCTAAAAGTCTGACTCTCTACTGTGGGCGAATGTCTCGGAAAGGTCGCCTAGGGTATGCACCCAAGTTGGATTCAAATTAGCAAGATTCCAGGGTCCATAACTCTGGTTCCCTGAGAGCTAGCAATGAGGATAGCAATGTGGCTTGTTGGAAAGGGCACATCATGCTGTACTGACCTGTGGAGTTTGGCTTGACGTCATCAGGGATTAATTGAACTCACATAATGATCACAAATGTCGACACAACCGTAGGACACTGGTCACCTGCTGGACTCTCTTCCTGCCAGTGATCTCTGCTTGCAGTGCCCTCTAAGACACTCATACAGTCGTTTGAGGAGAGTCCATAGTGAGTGGCTGTGAGATGAGCCGAAGGTGCAGCGGTTAGGTGCTTTATAGTTATGGCCTCAACATGTTCACGACCTCAGTGGCCCTGAAACTCGAGCAGAAGCCTCGGTATAAGCTGTCCGGACACACTGACCTCTGCTGACCGGTGTTTCAGATCGTATTCTTTTAGCATGTTGCTGAGAGTTTTACCTTCTGTCCTTGCACTTCAGATAAGCGGAACCTCCAGGTTGCTCTCATCTCTGGCCTCTGCTCTTTGGCAGTCCGTGCCCTCATCCCAAATCCCGGTCCTCATCCACCCTCCAGAGAGAGATGTAGCAGACTTTCTCCAGGCTAGATGTGGTGCTCAGGCTTAATCGGGCTTGATGGCCTTTCAGTTCAGGAAGTCTCCAGCCTATCAAGACTGAAATCAGTAGCCTGNATCCCAAATCCCGGTCCTCATCCACCCTCCAGAGAGAGATGTAGCAGACTTTCTCCAGGCTAGATGTGGTGCTCAGGCTTAATCGGGCTTGATGGCCTTTCAGTTCAGGAAGTCTCCAGCCTATCAAGACTGAAATCAGTAGCCTGACCCCAGGCCATGGGCAGCAGCTTTCCATCCAACTCTGCGCTGACATGAGCCATGCTGTTCTGATATCACCAATATAAGCTGAGAAACCATCTGACTGACCATCTCACTGATCATCAAACTGACCATCTCACTGATCATCTCACTGACCATCTTTACTGACCATCAAACTGACCATCTCACTGATCATCTCACTGACCATCTTTACTGACCACCTCACTGATCATCAAACTGACCATCTCACTGACCATCTTTACTGATCATCTCAATGATCATCACACTGACCATCTCACTGACAATCACGCTGACCATCTTTACTGACCATCTCACTGATCATCATGCTGTCCGTCTCACTGACCATCTTTACTGACCATCTCACTGATCATCTCACTGACCATCTTTACTGACCGTCTCACT
The DNA here is from genome assembly GCA_034552555.1 of Semaprochilodus insignis. NCBI lineage: Eukaryota > Metazoa > Chordata > Actinopteri > Characiformes > Prochilodontidae > Semaprochilodus > Semaprochilodus insignis. The sequence continues at coordinate 853,499 of CM067497.1, forward strand.
GATCATCTCACTGACAATCATGCTGACCATCTCACTGATCATCTCACTGACCATCACGCTGACCATCTGACTGACCATCACGCCTTTTTATCCTCTCTCGCCACATTCCAGTCACCCACATTCTTTCTCCCTTTCTTCCTTCATTATTTTTTTCTTTCTGTCGTTTTTCTATTTCTTTCATTCATTAATTCTGTTTTTACGTTCTTTCTCCATTCCTTCTTTCTTGATGAGACTGCAGAACACAGATCACTGATGGATTTCAGCAGTGGAGAGGTTCTGGAACCCCACAAAGAGACTGCAGAATCAGGGTGGTTAGAAAAGGAGCTTGTTGGCATGTTTCCCAGTTCAGGACCATAAGCAGGTTAATGAGTGTGTTAATGAGGTTCTAAGGAGAAGGACGTTCTCTTTGTTGGTCTTCCCAAACTAACTTGTTAGGTGGACTTTTAAGAGCAACTCAACAACCAGAAACCCCAACAGCTAAATCTAATATCAGGTGTTTCCCTCCTTACCTTCATTCCAGCTTCCAGTCTTCTCAGGAGACTCACTTCCAGCTCCTCAGAGAGACTCACCTCCACAGTTCAGTCTTAGAAGCTGGTTCAGCATCTTCTGCTTCCTCCGATCATGCAGATAACCCCAAACATATTCAGTGGGGTTGAGGTTCTAGATTCTGGGAGGGAGGTCAGTCCATTGTTCTGAGAACACCAGCAGCTTCTCTGATTGATTGACAGATGTTCTTTCGTCCACTGCTTTTCTGAGTAACAGCCTTTTGGCAGCTGCACATCCTTGTAGGACCAGGGCTGGGATCCTCCGTGTTAGCAGCAAGAAATTCCAAATGTCCCATACGGAAGGAGAATGTATGTGCATGTATTTGCTCCTATCGGACATATCTGTGCAGTTTGTGTCTGACATTCCAAATAACTACTCAGAGAAGAGAGAAGGGAACAGGCAGAGCAGCAGAGCGATAAGGTGACAAGGTCCCTGGAGACAAAGTCAGCCCAGCAGAACAGCTGTAGGGATTAGCAGGGCGCTGCTGGGCATGGAGGAATATGAACATTACCACAGGACACAGACCGGGGATGGCGTGTCACCGAGCCTTCAGCCCAGCCGGAAATCAGGATTCATAACATCATTAAATCAACTCCGTGAGTCCCCAGCCATGATATGTGCCCTGATTTAAATGACTCGCCTGTGAAGCCCATCTCTGCTTAATAAGGTCATCCACTTTGTTTACCGCTGCCTTCTGGCTCCTGACAACTTTTGTTTAGAACCTGATTTAAATGTTCCCACAGCCTCTGGGTTCTATTAATATGGCCATTAGAGTAGTTAGCTTAAAGAATGTGCTCTGCTTCAAGGTCTGACAGTGTGCCCGGCGTCTGATTTCGCTCTGTTTGTGTGCTATGGTGGGTTAAACGCAGAGGACTGTTGTAAAAGAGTAAATAGCCTTATTTGGTAAATGGTTTTCCTCTGTTTTCTGAGCTGACAGAGTTTTTTAACACCAAGTAATAGCAGCTACTCTGGAATAATGAGAGTCTAAATTCCTGAAACACGAATCCGGAGTACATACAAATAAATTCCCGAACATTTTCTTCATTTACTGCCAGAGGTATTAATAGCTAGCTGAAACAGGTGGCTGTTGCTGGGTCTCGTTTATGGGGAGCGAATTCGCAGGTCATCTGTGCACATAATAAGTGCCGTGGGGTTTCAGAACAATGAGGAGGATCCTTAAAAGGCGGCTGAGAAATTTCAGGACTGGTTTTTAAATGTAAGCGGCCCATATTTGTGGTGACAATTAGAAGCTGTTGACCACATAAACTGCTGTTAATGATATCATGTAGATGGTCAACTATATTTTTAGCATTGCTGGGTAGAGTTCTCCGTCTATCAGATTTGTAAGATAAAGGGATAACATTTTAGTTGACCAACAATGAGATGAGGCAAAGTATGAAGAACTAAAAGTTTAAAAATAAATAAATAAATAAATAAAAATAAATAAATATATATTATATATATGTCTCCGAACTTTACAGGAGAAGGCAAAAATCACACCCCATCTCATTTCTCAAATCTCATTTCATTTTAATGTAAGTCAATGGAGCCAGACATTTCTGCAGGTGATTTTGAGCCAGTTCTGTTGGTCCATTCATCATGACATTCCCACACAGTGTAAACAGCAGCTGTTGTGTTCAACTGATGCATAAAAGTAAAAATGAACAAAAATGGAGATACGTGTTTTTCTGTGGACAGCGACAGAATATACAGAAAAAGATAGAAAAATAATTACATTAATAAAAACTTGGAAGTTGGAAACTGTTGGAATGCAGATACGTCCAGTGCAATGCAAGAAAAGTAATATATTGGCAAGTAAAATTATCTTATATATAACTGATAAATAAGTCTCATTTTGAGATCGTTGAAAGCTCATTGTTTAGTTTTTATCCCCGTTTTAAGTAACTTTAGTAAGTCAAATTCTCTCACTATATTGGCAGATAATTTTGCGTAGTTTAAGAAATTTGCTTGAAACAGGGCAAATAATACCAGTATACTGAGAACATCTGGCTCACTAAAACCACTTAAAACAAGAACAAATATCTGGAAATAAGATAAACAATCTTACAACAATCTCAAAATGAGATTTTTTCTGTATATAAGACCATTTTACTTGCCGAGATTTCTTTTTTTTTGCAGTGGTAGTGTAATCATTCACTCTCACTGTATGCAGTTCAGGCTTCTGGGTTTTAAGATCATTTTAAGATTATTTACTTGATTCTTATTTTGTGATTTTTAGTATAATTTTTTTACTTGATTTTAGTTTAAATTCAAGTAATTAAATGATCTAAATTAGCTTAAAACTATCTCAAAATAAAGAAATAAAAGTATTTCTTACATATTAACTTTTAATTAATCTTAAACTTTTATAGTCATTTTTATATCTGCCAATATAGAAAGAAAATCTGGCATACTAAAATCATTTAAACCAGGACAAAATCTAGAAATACATGTAATCATTTCTAAATCAGCTTAAATAAATCTGAATCTAAAATGGGAAGTATAAGATATATCAACTAAAATAACAGAATTGTACATGCAAAAATGATAAGATTATAGAAGTTATATCCTCTTAAATTTAAAGAAGTTAAATTCTTACTTAGGGTAATTAACCATTTATACTCAACAACTTTATTTTAGCAATATATAAGAAAAATGCTGGAATTGCTGGATCTGATTGATCAAAAGTTAAGACATTCAGTATAATTCTATAGTGGACACACGTCTAACAGCATCTGTTTGTATGTATATCTTACATTACCATGTGATTTTTATACTTTTATTGGCAATAATATTAGATTTTATATTACTTCATTCAGAATTTCTTATTATGTGTCACAAAGACCAACAAAGACCTCAATTTCTCAGAATAAACCATGGGATAGAAACTCTCTTTTTAGCCATATACTGCAAAAAAATGGCATGTTGGCACATACAATGATCTTATATCTAGCTGATTTATCTTCAATATTTGAGTTTTTTTACAGCAAATTTTAAGATTTATTCAGTTTATTTTTCAGGCATTTTTTTAACTTATTTTAAGCGATTTTTGTAAGCCATATTTTCTGACTATATTGGCAGATAATTTAGCTTACTTTAAGAAATAAGTCAAATTATCTGTCAATA
>CM067497.1:862137-881816 GCA_034552555.1 Semaprochilodus insignis
GTGGTGCTGGTGTGAGTGGATCAGACACAGCAGTGCTGCTGGAGTGTTTAAACACTGTGTCCACTCACTGTCCACTCTATTAGACACTCCTACCTTGCTGGTCCACCTTGTAGATGTGCAGTCAGAGACGATAGCTCATCTGCTGCTGCACAGTGCAGTGTTGGTCATCCCCTAGTCCTTCATCAGTGGTCACAGGACGCTGCTGCCCACAGGACTCTGTTAGCTGGATAGTTTTGGTTGGTGGACAATTCTCAGTCCAGCAGTGACACTGAGGTGTCCAGCAGCACTGCTGTGTCTGATTCACTCACACCAGCACAACACACACCACCACGTCAGTGTCACTGCAGTGCTGAGAATGATCCACCACCCACATAATACCTGCTCTGTGGTGGTCCTGTGGGGGTCCTGACCATTGAAGAACAGGGTAATACAGTACACAGAGAAACAGATGGACTACAGTCTGGAACTGTACAACCACAGAGTGTCCTATAAGGTCAGTGGAGCTGATAAGATGGAGAGTGAGTATAGAGACATGGAGGTGGTCATAACGTTGTGCCTGATCAGTGACCAGTAATTTTATCTGCTTTTACTTTAGCAGATCCGTTAAAGACAGGCGAAGTGCTCCAGTCAGAGCTTAATTATCCTGAATTTCCTCAAATATCAGCTGTTTTTTTCATTAAGTTAAATATCAAGATGTAAATATGGCACCTTGTCAGATCAATTCCGTGACCTTTCGAGGCAGGATTACTTTGGGTTGCCATTTGTTTACCATTTTCCTTTGGTGTCTATTTATTCTACCGCATTAATTCAGGCTGGGATGTGTTTTATTAGCGGCTGCTGTGATCAGATGTCCTCCGGCTGGCTTTGTCTGGGATGGGACGTAATGGTTTTGCGGCCTTGCTGACGAATAGAGCTGTCTTTACAGTATGAATCTTTTCTCCTGTTGTCAATAGGGGTCAGGCCCGAGCTAATGTAAAACTGACCCGATGAGAAGGAGAGGCCATTATAAATAATGACCTGTGGTGTAAATAAAGGGGTTAGACGATTTGACTTGGCGTTTATGGCTGTAGGACAGCCAGGGTCTGGACCATTTCACATACAAGTGAGGGACTCGTCTTCGTTTGTTGGGTTGGTTGTTTGTTTGTTTGCGCTCGGATTTGTAAAGCCTTTGCTTTAGCCATGCATCCGGGGTCGGTGGAGAGCCATGTATGAAATTGTAATGTGTTTTGAGTCAAAACTGAAACACATCTTTCATGTCGACTTATCCCTTTTATCCCTCCCAACACTCTGGCTAATCTTTCCTTTTTCACATAAATAGATTACATATAAATACTCGAAGTCATTAACTTTGAATCCAATAATAATTGCCTGTGGAGGATTATAAAACTTCTTCTGCGTTAAAAGCACCCTCAGTAATTTTGCTGGATTATTATGATTTCCATCTACAGTGAAGTGGAGATTCGGATTCCGCTTTCATTAGCAGGGATATGTGTATTTTCCGGAGCTGTTAAGTCTTTGGGGAATTGGTTTCTGCTTGTTTAACTTCAGAAATAGAAGAAATAGAAGGAAAAGTTGATATTTCATACATACCTTGATGGGTGCAAACAACAACATTCAGCTTTACTGCAGGATCTACGGCAAGATGTCCACTGCTGCCTCCCGCTGTGTTCATCTCCTAAGAACAGGACAATTCTAGGAATTCTACCAAAATAGGAAAAGAATAGGAATTCTGCCATTAGTGTAAAATACAGTTCTTTGGGTTTGGCCTTCAGAAACATACTGGACTCCATACAGTGATGGCTGAACGTTTGTGCACTCTTTGGAGTTTCCCACATTTCCACAAAAATATATATAGAGTATTTCACATTTTCACACATGTACATGGGTATATACACACACACTCATCATCATCTAAAGAATATCTGCACCCAGAAGGAAGGGTGGGATTGGGAATGCTGTTGGGAAGGAAGATAAAGGTTATCAGGATCAATAACTGATGATCAATTTAGACTGATATGATCAATATTTACTGAGCTACACATACAGAAGTCTGTCTCTCAGTATGGCGTCGGGCCGCCGTGTTTGCTAACCCAACATGCCAGATGTCTCAGCATGGAGCTGTAGAGGTTCCTAATGGTGTCCTGTGATAATCCATCCCATGCAGCTTGAATATCCTCACACTGTTCCTGCAGATGGTGCGGTAGGGGTGGAGGTGGAGTGACACCAGGTCTTCTGGACGTGTGACAACAAACCGTACATCTTGGCGCTGACCACGGTGCCTCCACACACGGATTCGTTGGTCGTCTCCACCAAGACAAAAGCGGGACTCGTCACTGAAGATGACCCGCTGCCGTTCTGAGTCACTCCATGACAGTCTGGCACGACACCATTGCAGTCTTTGGTGACGGTGACGTGGTGTTAAGGACAGTCGTGGTAGCGGTCTGTGTGCATGTAGTCCTGTGTGGTGAAGCCGTCTGCCAATGGTGCTGCACTAACAGGCTGACTCATGGAGGACAGCACTGCTCGCTGGATGTCTGTGATCGTGGCTGTTGGGTCACTCTGTGCATGTTGGACAATCTGTCGGTTCTCTCTCTCTCTCTGTGGTTCGTGAAGGTCTCCCAGATCCTTCATGTCACTGTTGCGTGCCTTCTTCTCTCCACTGCCACCAACAGCGTGCTATAGTAGTATTCATACGACTGGTATGGTGTGTAGTACTTCACTAGGACCCGGAGCCTGTAAAACATGAAACCTGAATCATTCGCATGTCTCACGATGTCAAACCTACCCACCAAGTTTCATTCCTGTCGGTTGAATCGTTCTGGGTGCAGCTGTTTTTCTCCTTCTATGGACATACAAACATGTCTTCTCATGTAGGACAGAAGCACCTGTGCATGTTCTCAGATCTGCAGCAGGAGTGGAGCTTGATGTTCTCCTCTCTCTCTCTCTCTCTCTCTCTCAGAGATGAAAGTCCTGTTTATCTGAAGGGAACAGTGTTAGTGGGTTTACCAGGTCTTCCAGGTGGTTGTTAGGAGTCCCAATTTCCCTGTAGGCTTTTCTCAGTTCCCTGGTAGTTAAAAGAAATGGGTGGGTGGTCTCTGATTTTTTCCACCCTCCTGTGTGTGTCAGTAAATGCTGGTGTGATACTCTCCAGCTGTGTACGTTGGTGTGGGCGCTCTACCATATCGGTCCCAAAGCTCGAAACCAATTTTCGGACGGGTTGGGACCTCCACAATCACTGCAAATTGGCTGCACCTCTGAACAAGGTTTGGACTGGGACACGCTGACATATGTCGGAGGCTGCATGTTTAGTTCTGTCTCCAGCTTTTAATCAATGTGAACTTTCATGGTAAAACTAATTGCCTCCAACAGTCCGGAGATTTGTTTGGATTTAACTTCCCACAGTGCGTGAGCTTGTCTTGTGAACTTCTCAGCGGGAGTCTGTTTGCTGTAGAAATTATAGCACCAGAACCAAAAAAAAAAAGATCCAACTAAAGACCCCTGGAGCACGCAGAGTGGTCTGCTAGCACACTGAGGGCTCTACCTTTGCAGCGGCGGAGAAAAGTGGTGCAAGGATGAAAGGAGAAGTCAAATTACCGAGTCTTTATGTGGCATTAAACTCCATCTTGCAGCGCTTTTATTCTGTACCAAACTCTGTTAATGCCACATATAAAAGTGGCAGTCACATTCAAAACGTAGTGAGCGTGACGTGTTGGCATATTAGCAGCACATGTGGAACATGCTGTATTTTAACTGTGACTGCAGTAACATCTTTATTTGCCAAATACCATTTTAATGTGCCTAATCAACAAAGATTAATTTAGTATTTTAGCATTAATCAGCATAATTGGTTAGATTGTGTTTACCAGCAAATTATTATATTATTATAAAGCCTCTTTTGTTTATATGCAGCTCAGATTTCACAGACAGAAACAGTTTACAAGAAGATGTCAACCAATAGAAGTCATTCGGATGTACTCAGGGGCAGGATTTACTGGGGGGGACCCAACAACACCCCAGAGTTGAAGCGGTTCTGTACAGATGAACAGGCTAATATTCCTTCCACCCATCTGCAGAACTGCTCTGTCTTATTTCCTCAGCTCTCCAATCACTGCTTAGAAGTCTTTGCTATCCACCATTGCAACTGAAGCTCCAGCTGCAGTCAGAAGACATACCTGGTGGGCATATGACAGTGAGATTGTGTCTCTGATAGTGTTTTCTAGCTGTTGCTGTCCAAAGAAAAACAAGTATCTCCAAAATGGCAACTTTACAGGAGCAATGGAAGTCAATGGAACCAGACATTTTTCCATTGGTTCAAATGGCCAAGTTTTCCTTTTCTATGCCTGGTTCTGGTGCATCATTGTCTGATGAATCATAAACCTTAATATAGACCAATAAAGGCTTTTGCTGGGGAAACCATTGTTTTCTTGTGAGCAGTTTATGGGAGGAAACCCACCAACATTCCAGAGTTGAGGATACAGAGGAACAGGCTAAAATTCCTTCGATCCATCTGCAGAACCGATCAACAATTACTAGAAACTAAATGACTAGTTTTATGTATTATGGCCAGTCGAAATCATTACCCTCTGTCAGCTCTCCAATCACGGGTTAGCAGCCTTTGCTATCCTCCATTGCTTCAAGCCTTCGGTGCATACCAGTGTTTGAAACTGAAGCTCCAGCTGCAGTCAGAAGATGTACCCGGTGGGCATATGAAAGTGGGATTGCGTCTCTGATAGCGTTTCCCATTGTTCTTGCATACTATTGATGTCTAAACAACGGCAACTTTACAGAAGAGGGGCTAATGTATTGCAATGGAAGTCAATGGAACTAGACATTTCTCCAAGCAATGTTGGGCCAAACTTTGGACCATTTCCATTGGTTCAAATGGCCAGGTTTTACTGGGGAAACTTTTTTTTTCCTTTTCTGTGCCTGTTTCTGGTGCGTCATTGTTGATATAAACCTTAATATAGACCAATAAAGGCTTTAACTAAGTGCATTTCCTGCATGTAAGATCGTTCCAGGGCTGAAAGCTTGAAAATCTTTTATTCTTAGAAGCTGAATGTTACTAACCTAAATCAGGGCTGCCTGACCTTCACCAAAAGAACAAAAACACTCTGGGCTATATGTGCTACATGGTTTTTGACTGATTGACTGTAGGTCTCCGTCCAGCCTGGACATTTCAATTACAGGCCTTTTGATCATTAGTACTTCAATTAAACACCAGAAATTCACCCACTAAACAAACTCAACGAAACCACTAAACGACCTAAACCTCAGTTCTTAAATGTTTGTATTTCTCCCAAATACAGAAGATAGGAATTCTACAGGAAGTACGAAAACAACAGTCAGGACTGTTTGAAAGCATCACTGAATTTCTTCATGTAGTGTAGAATTCGATTTTGGTTCAACTGGTTCCGTATCAGACCTGAAACCTATTTGGGTCTTTTAACTGATCTTGAACTATAGACTGAAATCCTTTAACTTTGAGACATTCGGTACCTTAATTATGTTTATCGTATTAAAGCTATGGAGCAAACATTCCATATTGTGACTACCGAAACAATCATAGCACTACCCAAACTGTGCCAGAGGTGGCTGTTTCAGCCATGACAATGTTAGCTTAAAAATGCTAGCCAGTACATGACCAGTACACCCAAAAAGCTGTTATACGAACTTCACTAAGCCACACATTTACTTGCCATATGCACATATACTGAGTCAATAAACATGAACTCTGTTACTTCAACAGAGAGTTAGTTAGAAAGTTTCTTTGGAGTGGAGTTCTCTTTGGATCAAACAGTTTGCATTCATTGAAATGTGCATTGCTTCATTTTTGTATCCACCTTAAATGATCCCCTTACTTGAGGACAACAAAACTAATTATTATTATTTTTTATTTAATGCCAATATATTATTAATTTGGACAGTTTGAAATTTCCTAGCATTTGCAGTTGTTGAACTCAACCAACAAATTAAATTTCACATCAACAGAATTTTTACTGAACCCGTCACCTAATTTGCTGCTCGCGGGCTTTTTAATGTTTTAATTATTCAGCAGCAAACAAATAAACTTTACATTACATGAGCCTGGCCAAAACATGTCACGTCACAGGGCTGGGACTAAACAGCCGTGTAGACATAAGAACACCACTTGAACTCCTGAAGCTAATCAGCTTCAGTCTGCTAGGGAGCATAAAGACTGGACTCTGGAGTGATGGAGAAAGGTTATGTTGTCTGATGAGTCCAAACTGACCCTATTCAGGAGTGATGGGAGCATCAGGGTAAGAAGAGAGGTGCATGAACGGATGCAACCATCATGCATAGTGCCCACTGTACAAGCCTCTGGAGGCAGTGTTATGAGCTACGCGTGGGGGTGGTGGTATTGGGGGGGCGGGTTCAGTTGGCCAGGTTAAGGCTCAGCAATGTTATGCAGTGACCAAGAATGACCAGGTTATCCCATCAGTGGATTTGGTTTCCCCTGATGGCGCAGCCATATTCTGAGATTTCTTTGGGCTGAGATTGTGGAATAGTGGATCAGGCAGCATGATGAACCATCCTGGCACATGAACTGGCCACCTAATCCCATTGGAAGTCTTTGGGATGTACTGGAAAAGACTTTATGGAATGGTTCGACTCTCCCATCATCGATACAAAATCCCAACCAAAACTTAAGGCAGCTCTGGGTGGAAATAAATGATGTGAGGTTGCATGAGGTTGTGAAACCTTACCTATAAGGTACTGAGTGAAGGTTCAGGACATGAGCTACAAGTGAAAACGGGTTGAATTACCAGAAAGAATGTTCTACAGTTTACATTTATCCCTGTTTCTCTGCAGGAATCATACGGACAGCCCTGCCCAACATGGACCGTGAGACACGGGACCAGTACGTGCTCGTCATCCAGGCCAAGGACATGATGGGACAGCTCGGTGGCCTGTCTGGGACAACCTCTGTAACGGTCACTCTGACTGATGTCAACGATAACCCGCCTCGTTTCTCTCGCAGTAAGAACCCAGTGTATTTGTTTGTTTGTTTGCTCTTTCAGACTGTACTTGGATAATTAGAACCATGAGTTCTAGATAGAACCGTCCCCTGCTCAAGTGGCTCTTTCCATGGTGCAATGGTTCTTCAGACTGATGGAGAATGTGTTAAATATGGGTTTATATACAGTAGAACTTTTTTGAAAGTGGCTCTATAGATCCCCAACAGAAAAACCCTTTATGGTGCTATATAGAACCAGATAAGCTCACCAGATACCAAAACCAGTCCCCTCTGTGATGTTCTGGTGGTGTTGGGTGGAAATGGGTTCTATGGTTGAGGTGACTGTAAATGTGAACCACAATGTCTACACTGAGCTGCTGGACAACCAGGTTTCCCCTATAGCTCATCATCTTATCGAGGAACATAACATTCCTATACCGGTATTCCAAGATGACAGTTCTGGGGTTCACAGGGCTGTAGATGTGACTGATCAGCATGATGAACATTCAGGAGCATTCACACATCTGGAGTGGCCCAAAAAATCCCAGATTTCAATCCCCTTGGAAATCTGTGGGAACTACCCGGAACAACCAGTACAATGCCAGGGAAGGCATCCACCAAATCTGGACCAACTGACCAATTCTTTGATGTAAGAGTGTCTGAACATTGATATGGCTACATCCAGAAACTTGTCCAGTACATCCCCAATCCAGTCACAGCTGGTATTGGTGCTGGTGGAGGTGTTATACGCTGTTAAGAACATTTCAGTCACAGAGGGCTCATGACTAGTGAGCTCATATCAATCCCTTTGTAAATGTCTGCATGATGCAGTCACATCCACTGCTGGGCTTTTGTGGTGGTGTCCACACAATGAGTAATCACTGTGGAAGTCATACATATGTATAGCCTACACGCTCAGTTTGAAAGTGAGTCAGATTGTTGCTGTCCAGGAAAAAAAAAAAAAAAAGTATCTCCACTTTTCTACTTCATTTAGGCACAGCAGCTCTCCTTTTCATTATGTCAGAATTTCATGATGAGTGGGCTGACAGAAACGCTCTAAAATGACTAAACAAGTCTCATTAAATTCATTAAAAGTTTACTCAGTGCCGTACTGCACTCATCATCAAAACAACAGGTGACGCAACAGCCACGATTACAGACATCCAGCAAGCAGTGATGTCCTCCATGAGTCATCCTGTTAGTGAAGCACCATTGGCAGACGGCTGCACCACGCAGGACTACATGCACACAGACCGTTACCACGACTGTCCTTAACACCACGTCACCGTCACCAAAGACTGCAACGGTGTCGTACCAGACTGTCATGGAGTGACTCAGAACGGCAGCGGGTCATCTTCAGTGACGAGTCCCGCTTTAGTCTTGGTGGAGACGACCAACGAATCCGTGTGTGTAGGCACCGTGGTCAGCACCAAGATGAACGTTCTGTTGAAGACTTGGTGTCACTCCACCTCCACCCCTACCGCACCATCTGCAGGAACTGTGTGAGGATATTCAAGCTGCATGGGATGGATTATCACAGGACACCATTAGGAACCTCTACAGCTCCATGCCGAGACGTCTGGCGTGTTGGGTTAGCAAACACGGCGGCCCGACACCATACTGAGAGACAGACTTCTGTATGTGTAGCTCAATAAATATTGATCATATCAGTCTAAATTTATCCTCAGTTATTGATCCTGGTAACCTTTATCTTCCTTCCCAACAGACCTGCAATCCCACACCTCCTTCTGGGTGCAGGTATTACTTTGATGAGAAGTATATAAGCCACAGCTGTCTATATCCTACCTCCTCCACCTTCATTAGGTCAGGACGTTTAGTCTTCCTGTAGCATGGCATCTGTAGGCCTAAAAAGACACCATGCTACCATGCTCCGCCCTTATACTACCGTCTGTAGTATGTGATGGCTCCCCAGATCATCACATCAGCACTTGGGGCAGTGTGTCGCTCCATAGCAAAGGCTGGATTGAAGCGCTCACCACGAAGCCTCCATACTTGAACCCCAAACTGGACCTGGATTTGTCGCTGAAGACCATACGGTTCCAGACGATAGCTGCACAGGTTTCTCAAGGCGATGGTGGCTGGCTGTCAATGGTAGGACACTTTAATGGGCACCGTGACACCAAACATCCTCCTGCTGAGACAAGAGTAGTGTGGAATGGAGGTGCCACCTGTGTCTGGATGGTGGACAAGGAAACTGTGGGAGCTGCTCATGCATGTCAGTGGATCAGACGATCCTCTCTAATGGAGGTCTGTCTGGGCCCTCCAGAGCCTGTTCACTGTGTGCGCATGCCCTCACATTACCAGACCACACTATGCATCTGCTTGAGACATAGCTGCATGCCAAGTTCGGCAGGAGTCTGACATTCCTGTCTGGGGGCGTTATTTTGTTGTCAATGAGTGAACATTTCTATGAGTACTCAGTTACCTGTACGGTTCTAAACGTCCATTTGGCTGCACGGATCTCTGAATCCATTCACTGTTCATTTCCCATTTTACCCACAAACTTAGACCTCAAATTCCGTCAAGAACAAGTGTGGGCGATTCCAGCAAGCCAGACAGAAGTTTTAAGGTAGTGAAAGAATAAAGTCAGGAGTCAACCTAAAGACACCCACGGATACATATAGTAGGAGGCAAATACAGTAATATACGGGTGAGATTAGAGGAAGACGCGTTTGACAGCTTCATATTAATGAGCCATTTTGCTACTGAGCTTTATTTGCAAGCTGCAAACATGATTTGCACTGACAAGCTAAAGTAGAAAATCTCTTGGCTTCAACTTCACGCCAACCATTTACAGATATATCACATGTAATGTTCTCATTTTGACATGATTCAACCTCTTTCCCCTGTGACTCAAACAGAACTAATAGTGTGTAATCCCTACACGAGCACCAATTACTACTGTGACTGGATTGGGCATGTACTGGACAAGTTTCTGGATGTAGCCACCTCAATGTTCAGACACTCATACATCAAAGAATTGGTCAGTTGGTCCAGGTTTGGTGGATGCCTTCCTTGGCACAATTCCGAGGAGAATTCCCTGTAGACTGGGATTTTTGACACTGCTGGTAGACCCATATGACCGTACGCTTCCATACACCTGCGAATTCAGCTACCTCCTTCACACTATGGTCTTCAGCACTGTCCCCCAAAAGCTCACTGACCATCTGTTTGTCTGTATACTGTATTACCCTGTTCTTCAATGGTCAGGACACCCACAGAGCAGGTATGATGTGGTTGGTGGATCATTCTCAGCACTGCAGTGACACTGACGTGGTGGTGGTGTGTTAGTGTGTGTTGTGCTGGTGTGAGTGGATCAGACCTCAGTGTCACCACTGGACTGAGAATCGTCCACCAACCAAAACTTTTCAGCCAACAGCGTCCTGTGGGCAGCAGCGTTCTGTGTCCACTGATGAAGGATTAGAGGGTGACCAACACTGCACTGTGCAGCAGCAGATGAGCTATCGTCTCTGACTGTACATCTACAAGGTGGACCAGCAAGGTAGGAGTGTCTAATAGAGTGGACAGTGAGTGGACACAGTGTTTAAACACTCCAGCAGCACTGCTGTGTCTGATCCACTCACACCAGCACCACACACACTAACACACCACCACGTCAGTGTCACTGCAGTGCTGAGAATGATCCACCACCCACATCATACCTGCTCTGTGGTGGTCCTGTGGGGGTCCTGACCATTGAAGAACAGGGTAATACAGTACACAGAGAAACAGATGGACTACAGTCTGGAACTGTACAACCACAGAGTGATACTATACGGTTTGGATATACTACCATCTCCCTTGTAGGTTGTTTAATTCCTCTCAGCTTTTCATCTGAGGCCACTGTCAGAATGCTAACGCTAACTGTCAGAATGCTAAGGCTAGGCTTGCACAGTTTAAAAAGCTCCCCAGGCTCCACACCTCGCTTTACAATTCAGCCTTTTGGAAAAATGCTAGAGGGAGTCGTACAGTAGAAAGCTGGGTAATTTGAGCCACTGTTTGCTTTCTTCCACCTCCAGTGAGCACAAACATCTAGACAGAGGCTGAATAATCGTCTTCTCTCATCTCCTATTGTCTCTGCTGTGTGCTGGATGAGCTGTTTAAGCTGTTTACCCGAGCTGCTACGTTCACCTGCACCTTAGAATATACTCCTGCTGTTTGCTAACACTTGCTCGCTAACTTTGCTCATCTGGCTACCTCAACATACCGTACACACACTAACACACACTAAAACACTACAGCTGTACTTCACAGTACTACGTAGTAGTAGGTGGTTGGTGTGGCTCAGCGGTTAACACCTCTACCCACCAGGGAGCTACCCCCCCATGTGGGAGACGGGGGTTCGAATCCCAGTCTAGGTAGTAAATGCTGAGCTACACCAATAAGAGTCCTTGGGCAAGACTCCTAACACTACACTGGCCTACCTGTAATACAAAATAACCTTGTAAGTCGCTCTGGATAAGAGCGTCAGCTAAATGCCTAAAATGTAAATGTAATGCTAACTGCTGTTTGCACCTCAGATCTAGCCTGTGGTGACCTACAGCCAGAGGTCTGCTCCTTTCATTGTCTACCCGCCCTTAAATGATCTAACTGGGAGCAGCTCCTTCAACATGACTGATAGGAGGTTAGAATACGCCGTCGGGGCAGCAGAGCTACTTCTTCATCCTCTCATGTTGGACTGATTCCCCTCCTACAGCACTACAGTGACTCACTATCGCCTCCTCAGGTACAGAGTGGTATTACAGACAGGACGGTCCACACATAGTTTTCTTTACTTCTTCACATTCCGTTGATCATTTTAGTAAAATATGGAATTTTAAAACTAAAAATCTTGAAAAATTGTTCCTGTAGTCCTTATTAGCTAGATATATGCCAGCTAGCATGTGGCTACAACCTGTATTGAATACAGCACATGGTCTGGTCAATCCAATCTGATGCTCTTCAGAGATGTGATATATCTATACATCCTGAGCTGCCAGCTTACATGGGGGTGTCCAGCTTGACAACTCTGTTCTTAGCCCCTCCCCCAAATGCAACCAGAAATTCATTGTCTCCTCTCATTCCCAGTCTTCTCACCTCTCTTTGCAAGCCAGTCATAAGCATCCATCATCATCTTAATATCCTCTAAATGTTCCTAGGACACTTCCAACTTAGTCGCATGTATTAGTTGCATTTAAGATGCTTTGACATCTTTTAGCATCTGAGACTGCTGCTAAATTACTAACACCTACTGTAACCCATTAATGTAAAATCTCATGACGGGTAATATTAAAAACATTGCTTAGAATGTTGCTGCACTAGGTTGGTTGGTTTCCTGCCATCACATGCTAACACTAGGCTTAGAACATCCAATAAGCTTCCAACAATCTCAGTAATGAGGCAACCTAAGAATGTAACCTCTACAATTAAACTTTTTGGCACCTACTTTTAAGACGAGTCCCCTTTCCCTGCATCTGCTTGGTGACTTGTAGGGTATTTTAGCCCTTTTAGCCACACATCTCATGTCAAAATGCTAACACTAGGCTTGGACAGTTTCTGAAAGCTCCCCAGACTCCTCACCTCTCTTTGCAAGTCAGCCTCTTTGGCAAAAGTGCTACAGGGAGCAACTTGAGCCATCGTCTTCCCATTGAAGCACAAACATGCAGTCTGTAATATTCATCCAACACAAGGCTACGTTCACACAGCAGGTCAAATCTGAGTTTCAGCTTCATCTTCTCCAGCACACGAGCGATCATGAGGCTCCAATGACTGACAGCTGGGCTCATCACCCAGAACACGTACCTGCTTGGTGTAAAAAGGCCGTGTTATTTAGCCACGCCCACTTCTTTGGTTCTCGTTCCCTGGTTTCTTTAAACATTGCTTTGGAACAATTGGAGCCTCGTTCTCCTACAGTCGCTTTGGGACACTTCTTGATAAACCTCTCCAAGCATGGAGCAGTTGTTTGTACAAAAACATCAGTCCAGATGTTTGAGGTCTGTGTTTACAATTTCCGATCAAGGAAGCCAGTAAACACAACTACAGATGTTTCTGAGGAACGTAGGTATGAAATGATCTGTTTGGATAAAGAAGGAGAGGGGTGTCAAAGAAAAATGAGTTTGAAAAAAGCTACAGAAGAAATGAGACACCTAACAACCACCTGGAAGACCTGGTAGACCCATTAAACATGCTTTGGAACTATTGGAACTCTGAGTCTTGTTCTCCTACAGATGCTTTGGGACACTTGTTGATGAACCTCTCCAGAGATGGAGCAGTTGTTTGTACAGAATCATCAGTCCAGATGTTTGAGGTCAACATTCTGCTGAATGTTTAGTTGGATTGACATAAAACAGGAATTCCGATTCGGTTGTACAGTCATACACATCGGAAGCTTCAGTACCACATACGAAAGTGTCCCAAATCAGAACTGAAAAGATCAGACTCCGTGTACTTTGCTGTTCACACTGCACACAGATTCACACCTGTATCACACATAAAGACAAAAATCAGACTTGGGCCTTTTACCTGCTGTGTGAACGCAGCCTTAGATATAAGTATCCACTTTCCACGGGGTCCCTGAAGGGATGTGGTGTATTTTTCGGTGAGCATCCCGTACTATTAGGTGAGCATCAGATATTATGTGCTGGCCACCTGATACTTAGTGGTGCACACCAGATTTTAGCAGGTAAACATTTGATACAGACATAGTGTGGTTTTTGGTAGTATCTTGTGCTCATCATATAGTATCTGGTGCACACTTGATAATATTGGAAGCTCACCACATAGTATCTGTTGCACACCTGATCTATTGCACTGGGTGCTCACCTGATATATATTGTGCTCTGTTAATAGTATATGGTGCTCACCTGATACTATGTTGTGCTCATCATGTAGTATCTTGTGCTCATCATGTAATATCTGGTGCTCACCACATAGTATCTGGTGAGTTACTGGTGACGTCTGGTGCACACTTAATACTATTGGGTGCTCATCATATAGTATCTGGTGCACACCTGATTTGCTCACCACATGGGGTCTGGTGCTCATCATATAGTATTTGTTGTACACCTGGATAGTGTAGGGTACAAAGCATCTGGTGTGCAACTGGTGAGCACCTGATTTGGTGAGCACATGGTTCTTACCACATCTCTGCAGAGGCTCTGTAGCTACAACTCTCTAACAAGTCATTTTCGCCGAGTTATTTGCGGGTAGGATATCAGTCTGTTTTGTCGTTTTTTTTTCTTCCACTTTTTCTGCTCAGTGGTTGACTTGCCAGACGTTTGACTTCCTTTAGCGTCACATCTGAAGCCACTGTCAATGTGCTAACGCTAGGCTTGGACAGTTTCAGAAAGCTCCCCGGGCCCCTCACCTCTCCTCGCAAGTCAGCCTCTTTGGCAAAAAGGCTGGAGGGAGTCCTGAGCAGCCCCAATGATCAGCTTATTTCATGGCCTGGCTAATAGGTTCCAGGCTAGGCTGTGGGATTGAGTCGGGGGCTGGGGGGGGTTGACTCTCCAGATAATCCCCACTTGTCCATAATCGTTTTTTTCCCCACTGCTGACTGTGTAGCCGCCGCCGTGTAAAGCTACCCTCTGGACTTGGTATGAAGTCGAGTCAATTTCGCAGAGCTGGAGGGGGGCTGGAGTTGGAGCGAGGTGCCTGAAAGGGGTCAGCCTTCGCGGTATAGGCTTTTGGACTGTGCTGGATTAACCCTTTGCTTTGTGATGGACGTGGACTGGCCATGGCTGTTCTCCACCTGCGCCAGGGTGCCAGTCACAATCGATAGCGCATTATGGAGTGTCATGGACAGAGAGAGGATAGAGCTGTGTGGGGTGAGGGAGGTTGTGCTCGAAGGCCATCTTAGAGTCAGGCAAACCTTGAGGCGAGGGATAGAGAAAGAGCGAGAGAGAGAGAGAGAGGCAGAGAAGGAGGATGGTCTCTGATGGAGGGCAGAGAGGCTAGAAAACCAGGCAAGAATGTCAAGTGGGTAGAAAAGAAGCAGAATGACAGTTTAACGATGGTTAATGAATTTAAAGGGGCCATACTGAAGCAATTTGCTTTTACATCACTGTCTTTATCCCTTACACTGAAGGAGCACAGCCTCGATTTTACTGGACTCGGGTGTCTACATCATTTCCCCCATGACCTAAATAAGCAGAACTGTGTATGAGGTCAGAGATCTCACAGCACAGCTTCCAGTCAAGGCAGCCAGTAAAAACAACCACTGATAATTCCGAGGAACGTAGGTATGAAATAATCCATTTGCATAAAGAATGAAGGGAGTGTCCAGGAAAAATGAGAGAAAAAACAAGTTAAAAAAAAAAAGCAACAGAAGAAATGAGACTCCTAACAACCACCTGGAAGACCTGGACCCACCAACGCTGTCCCCATCAGATAACCAGCACTTACAGCTTTCATCTCTTAGAGAGAGAGTAGAGAACATCAAGCTGCTTCAGATCTGAGAACATCCACTGGAGCTTCTGCCCATCCTTCTTCCACTGTGAGACGACTCCTCAAAACTATGGAGGTCGGAAAGGAGGTGTAGCTGTTCAAGAAGCTCCTCATTAGCCAGGTTTCCATCCGCTACGGTCGTATGAAGATGATGCTTTAGATGATGAAGCAACCATGATTAGGAGCTGCATCCAGACGAGTGAGATGGAGAGATGTAACTGGGTTTCTGCTGCAAGTTGATCAGATGTTCTTTACAGACGTTCACCATCTTTCGATGACCGGGTGACGTTGGCAGAAATCGTTGTACCCCCCACCCCCATGATGTTCACAAAGCTGTGGTTGGCACCTTATTGAAATTTCCATTCAAAGTTCCACCTTAAAAAGGCCCATTTAACTTCAACTTCATTCCAACTGACATCTACACCTAATTATGTACATTCATAGTTTAAATACTATCTACTACTACTATTAATAATAACAATAATAATAATAATAATAATAAAAATAATACTAAAAATTAACTAATTATATTTGATTTTGATTACGGATTTCAGTACATTTGTGTTTTAAATTCAGGCCAAAAAACATGTGAGCTGAAAATAGTATAGAAAGTAGTCTAATCTCCTTTACTAATGTTATTATTTAGCTCATAAACAGTTTACAAAGTATTAATAAGCAGTTATAACATGTTAATAAAAAGGGTAAAAGTGAGCTGCTCTGTCTGATGAATATCAATACATATGTAGGGCAGGACATCAAAATCTGAGCTTTAACAGTGTAAATGAATGTAACATGTGCCCTATTACACTTTTATTAATGTGTTATAACTGCTTAATAAGTTTTATGGTGTTTATGACCTAATAAATAAGGATAAAGTGATTTTAAAGCATTCATAAACACTTTATAAGGGTAGTCTGATTGTAAAGCAGTGGGGATTTAGCTATACATGAAGCGGCTCCTTTAAAGAGTCTGAACTGGACAACGCGGTCACTGCTAATCAGCCAGGTAGCCGTGAGTTTAGTGAGCAGAGAAAAGAAAGAAAAGATGATTTCGTTGGGGGGGAGGACAAAACGAAAGTGTGAGAACCATGCAAAGAAGGCAGCAGAGCTCGGAGGGCAGAAGAAAGAGAGAGGAGAGGTGGAAAAGCAATCTTTGGGCCTGGTAGCCGCTATTCCACGGCAAATTAGAAAGCCATTAGAGCCACTAGATGAGGGTGCACGATGAGAGCGGAGTGGGAGAAATGAGCAGCAGGCGGGAGATCCCAGCACACCCGCTTGGGCAAAGAGCAGCGACAGCTCCAGTGATGATCTCTCTCGCTCAGAGCATCCTGCCAATCATTACCCGCGTCATGAGCTCTTACACGCTCTAATTACAGCCTCTTAAAACGAGCGCAGAATTCCGGACGCGACGGTTTGAATATAAAACTCTATTTTTCTCTACTTAATGATTCTATAAGGCTCTGCTGGTGAAAGTGGATGTTCTAATGGGTTCTAATGGGATTCTAATGATTATATTCTAATGGATTCTCTTAGGGGTTCTAATGATGAATCTGTTGTAGGGGTGGAGGGAGCTGAGAGAGAGAGGCTGGGTAGGATAGCTACTGTTGCTATCCTGTTCTAGTAAGGATACATGATACGCACACACACACACACACACCTATGGCCACCACACGATGCTTGACCTCGTTACTGACCACGTCACCAAACATCTCTGCTCAAACTGCTCACATGGAGCACTGAGTGTCCTGATGGAGTAAGAACCCGGTTCTGTTCAATCTGATGGGCTGATTAACTTATTCTCTTATCTAGAGCCCGGCTGCTCAGCTAGCTAACAGGCTAAAAGACAGCACACATGCTAACCAGCTCCATCATTAATATCACAGGCATGAATTCAAGTACTTATGATATCACTGACTGTTGAAGTCTTAAAGTCTAAAGAACGTACCTAGAACCTCCTACGTGCTTCAAAGGTGTCAATTTTTTTTTATCTTAGTAATTTTATTCATTTTTTATCTGTTCATTTCTTATCATTCATATTACATGCATGAGCTGCAGCTCAATAAGGCTTATGCCGCAGTGAGGTGTCTGTCTTCTGTCTCTTAGCAAGCTGCAGGAGGAACAAACAAACAAACAAATAAACAAACAAACAAACAAACCAACCAGGGAACAGTCATCTTAACACGTGTGGTTGGCTGTGTTTCCAGAGCTGTATGAGTATGACGTGCTGGAGTCGGTACCTGTGGCATCTGTGGTGGCCAGACTGAAGGCAGTGGATGCAGATATTGGATCCAACGCTGAGATGGACTACCGCATAGTGGACGGAGACGGCCTCGGCATGTTCAACATCACCACAGACGAGCAGACGCAAGAGGGGATCATCATTCTGCAGAGGGTGAGATATCTCCTCACTCCCCAGACTGGACACTGCAAATCAATCATCTATAACACTCATCAGTTATCTATTATACTAATCAATAATCTAATATACTAATGGATAACCTATTATACCCATCAGTTATTATATTAATTAATAACCTATTACACTAATCAATAGTCTATTATACTCTTCAGTTATCCATCATACTAATCAATAATCTTTTATACTAATCAATAATCTATTATACTCTTCAGTTATCTATCATACTAATCAATAATCTTTTATACTAATCAATAATTTATTATACTCATCAATAATCTATTATACTAATCAATAATCTATTATCCATTATGCTCATCAGTAATCTATTATATGTATCAATAATCTATAACAGCAGCTCTACCTGCTTTAGAAAGTTGATTAGTATTGATTAGTATGATGGAGTATTGAATAGTATGATGGAGTATTGATTAGTATGATGGAGTATTGAATAGTATGATGGAGTATTGATTAGTATTGATTATTGATAACTGAAGGTGACATTACAGCCTGAAACCCATGTTGACTGTTACAGGTAATGCTTTATGGTTGAATGTCCTGTAAGCTGTGGCGTACGTTGAGCTACCTCCATTCTCACTGGGTGTTAGTTCTCCTGGAAGCGTCTCGCAGGCCGCTGGTTCAGGAGCGGTGAGTTTGTTCTGTAGTGAGATCGTTCTGGAGGTGTGTATCGTACTTAGGCTGGCTGTTGGTGCTGTGAATAACACCCTGCCGCCTTTCCGTCACTGGGTAAGCACGATTTGAGAGTTTGTTTCAGCCCGAGTGTCGCAGTAAACCCAACATTCTCTGAATACAAAAAAATACAGAGGAAAACAGCTTTGCATATCATCACAGCACAGGAAGAATATGACGAGGTGGTTTTGGTATTCCGGAGGAGAACACGCCTCGCTCCGGAATGCATTTCCAAGGTGAACATTGTTGCTTTGCAAGAATGAAAGATTCACACTTGCACGCGCAAACTGAAAGGGGTCACATTTAAGATCAGCAGTGAGGAAAAAATAATACAGTAATGAGATATAAACCGAACCTGCGTTAATAACACAGAGCTGGGTACTTAGTGTGTGCAGGTCTTCAGTTATCTATTACACTAATCAATAATCTATTACACTAATCAATAATCTATTACACTAATCAATAATCTATTATACTCATCAATCATCTATTACACTAATCAATCATCTATTACACTAATCAATAATCTATTACACTAACCAATAATCTATTATACTCATCAATAATCTATTATACTCATCAATCATCTATTATACTCATCAATCATCTATTATACTAATCAATAATCTATTACACTAATCAATAATCTATTATACTCATCAATAATCTATTATACTAATCAATATTCTATTATACTAATCAATCATCTATTACACTCATCAATCATCTATTATACTAATCAATAATCTATTATACTCATCAATAATCTATTATACTAATCAATAATCTATTATACCCATCAATAATCTATTATACTAATCAATATTCTATTATACTAATCAATCATCTATTACACTCATCAATCATCTATTATACTAATCAGTAATCTATTATACTCATCAATAATCTATTATACTAATCAATAATCTATTATACTAATCAATCATCTATTACACTCATCAATCATCTATTATACTCATCAATCATCTATTACACTCATCAATCATCTATTATACTCATCAATCATCTATTATACTCATCAATCATCTATTATACTCATCAATAATCTATTATACTCATCAATAATCTATTACACTAATCAATAATCTATTATACTCATCAATAATCTATTACACTAATCAATAATCTATTA
>CM067497.1:901804-922393 GCA_034552555.1 Semaprochilodus insignis
CAATGCAGAGCGTGGAATGCAGTGGTGTAAAGCGCCGCCACTGGACTCTAGAGCAGTGGAGACGTGTTCTCTGGAGTGACCAATCACATCTCCGTCTGGCAATCCGATGGACGAGTCTGGGTTTGGTGGTTGCCAGGAGAACGGTACTTGTCTGACTGCACTGTGCCGAGTGTAGAGTTTGGTGGAGGGGGGATTATGGTGTGGGGGTGTTGTTCAGGAGTTGGGCTCGGCCCCTTAGTTCCAGTGAGAGGAACTCTTAATGCTTCAGCAGACCAAGAGACTCTGGACCATTTCATGCTCCCAACTTTGTGGGGACAGTTTGGGGACGGCCCCTTCCTGTTCCAACATGACTGCACACCAGTGCACAAAGCAAGGTCCATAAAGACATGGATGAGCGAGTTTGGTGTGGAGGAACTGGGCTGGCCTACACAGAGTCCTGACCTCAACCCGACAGAACACCTTTGGGATGAATTAGAGCGGAGACTGCGAGCCAGGCCTTCTCGTCCAACATCAGTGTCTGACCTGACAAATGCTCTTCTGGAAGAAGCTTCAGCTTCATTCCTGTCGGTGGATTCCTTCTGGGTGCAGCTATTCTTTTGACGATGAGTGTACGTCTCCTTCATAAACAGAAGGAGAGAAGGAAACTCACTTTTGTTCCACGATTCGGGCCCTTTATCACTCTCGTTAGAACCTTGTGTCTGAAAGGCTTAAAGTGAATTTAATCCTCAGCTTAGAATAAACAGCCACTCCAAAATAACCCGAAAGCCACAGTGAGCTTAAACAGCCATGCCCGTCTGTCTTCCTGGCGTGGGGCACTTAGCGTGGTCATTATCTTCACACTCACTCAAAAACAGCTCTGTGGAGTCCAGGGGTGGTCACATCACACACTCAACACGTTCCACCCCCCTCCCATCCACCCCGTCCACTCTGTAATCATGCTCTCTGCTAGTAGAGTCTTTTTCATACATCCTATTCCATTTGCTAGTGGGATCTCTACTGGAGGGACATCACAGCTCGCTCGACGGAGAAGGACGTAATGAGCCTGACTGTTGAGAACTCTCGGTTTTTTACTTTATTATTTACATGACCATTGTCTAGCCTGTCTGTCTCTATCCTGATTGGCTGTGCTGCATTTGTATTAGTGTTTGTTTAAAATCAGTCCAAACTGGAATACACAGAGCAGACTGATCAGCCACTCTGAAGGATTAAGTGTCTCAGTTGTCTGGAAGACTAGGTAATGACACACTTGCTTCCTGACAGCCAAGAACAGCACCACGTTAAACTGTTAGACAGACAGATGACAGACAGACAGACAGATAGATACGCAGACAGATATATATACAGACAGACAGATAGTTAGTCAGGAAAAAAAAACCAGACAGACATATAGAAATACATATAGACAGACAGACAGACATATATACATATAGACCGATATAGATAGACATAGAAAGAGATAGACAGACAGCTTGACATAGACAGATATAGACAGATTGGTGCATATACATATAGATAGACATATAGAGAGACAGACAGATAGATATACTGATAGACTGACAGACATACAGACAGACATATATATGGGTGGGAAGACCAACAGACAGACACATATAAACAGATTGGTACATAAACATATGGGGAGACAGACAGACAGACAGATACCTGGATAGATACACACACAGACAGACAGACAGGCATATAAAGAGACAGACAGACAGCTTGAGGTAGACAGATATAGACAGATTGGTGCAAATACATATAGATAGACAGAGAAAGACGTGGACAGACAGATATATTAACAATCAGATAGAAAGACAGACATATCGCTCGACAGCTGCACAGACAGACAGACGGACTTGTACACAAACATAGACAGATAGATTTAGGTAGACATAGAGAGACAGACAGATAGATATACTGATAGACTGACAGACAGACATATAGAAAGACAGAAAGACAGAGACAGGTTGATACATATACATACATACAGACAGGCATATAGAGAGACAGACAGATAGATAGATATGCTGATTGACAGACAGACAGACAGACAGACAGACATATATTGCTAGAGAGACAGACAGACAGACATATAGATAGATACACATATATAGACAGAATAGTATATCTACATATAGACAGATATACAGTATACTGACAGACAGACAGACAGTTCTATCTGTATCTACAGTACAGTGTGAGACAGAGACCACCCTCTTTGTTTTTCATCAGGGTGGTCTTTGAGTAGATGTGCACTGATCCTGAGACAGTACAGAAAGTCCTGTTGTTCTATATCCATGGCCAACAACAGACGTTTGGAGTAAAACAAGTCCCTGAAGTGCTAAAGCTGGTTCCTGAGGGCCACTATTAATTCAGCACTCCAGAGCGGCTGTGCCATTGGTCAAGGTGTTAATTATGAATTAGCAGCTTAATACGTGCTTGTTTGATTTGGCGTGCCCAAGAACGCTTGTGTGGAGAAGCAGTGTGAAAGCAGGCTTCTGAAAGAGTGGGAAAAAAACAGAGCAAAAACGAGTGTTTGTGTTCGCTGGCGGGAGTCCCGAACTGGGAATGTGCAAAAGGAGGCGCAGTGTTTGGCCAAAAGGGCCCGGTATTATTAGACTGGATCTTACCCACGGCTCAGGCCTCTCTGTCTGCGCTCATACTCTGCAGTGGGCTCGTCAGCCAGATCCCTCGTCTATGTCGGGAGGAACACAGAGAGCACATGGTGAAGAGCAGTGTGAGGGGGTGGAATAAGAATCAAGAGAGTAGCTGCTCCCAGAAGGAGGTGTGGGATTGCAGGTCTGTTGGGAAGGAAGATAAAGGTTACCAGGATCAATAACTGATGATAAATTTAGACTGATATGATCAATATTTATTGAGCTACACATACAGAAGTCTGTCTCTCAGTATGGCGTCGGGCCGCCGTGTTTGCTAACCCAACGTGCCAGACGTCTCGGCATGGAGCTGTAGAGGTTCCTAATGGTGTCCTGTGATAATCCATCCCATGCAGCTTGAATATCCTCACACAGTTCCTGCAGATGGTGCGGTAGGGGTGGAGGTGGAGTGACACCAGGCCTTCTGGACGTGTGACGCGTGACAACAAACCGTCATTTTGGTGCTGACCACGGTGCCTCCACACACGGATTCGTTGGTCGTCTCCACCAAGACTAAAGCGGGACTCGTCACTGAAGATGACCCGCTGCCATTCTGAGTCACTCCATGACAGTCTGGCACGACACCATTGCAGTCTTTGGTGACGGTGACGTGGTGTTAAGGACAGTCGTGGTAACGGTCTGTGTACATGTAGTCCTGCGTGGTGCAGCCGTCTGCCAATGGTGCTGCACTAACAGGATGACGCATGGAGGACATCACTGCTCGCTGGATGTCTGTAATCGTGGCTGTTGGGTCAGTCAGGTACAGAGATAAGACCCGTCCCTGCTTACGTCACATGTGTGGCTGAGCGTGAAACTTGAATCATTAGCATGTCTCACAATGTCAAACCTACACACCAAGGTTCATTCCTGTTGGTTGATTCCTTTTGGGTGCAGCTCTTCTTTCGATGATGAGTGGATAATCTTCATTTATAAAGTAGTTGTGGACTAAAGCAGATGGACTAAAGCCTGTATGGCAGCAAGATGGATCTGCAGGGTGCATGTTCCCAATAAAGCCTCCAGCATAAGAAGCTGTTCAGTTGTATTGGGTTTGTACAGGTCCAGGTCCTTAATGAGCAGGTAATCATCGTATTGGCCAGCAACCGTTTCAGATGGACCATCACAGTTACACGCTACTGGTGCAGGTGAAGTGTTCCAACAGAGGCTTTACTGACCGATTGTGTCCTGCGGCTCTTGTTTTCACACAAGCTTAGTCCACCGTTGTCTCACCATCTTTCATTTGTATACCATCATCTAGATCAATGGCCAGCTGGGCTAAAGCCTGCAACCTCTTCCTAAGAGGACAGTGTTCTCATAAGTTAATCAGACAGTATTGATCCTTGTCTACCCCCCGAAGATTTAGATCAGCTTAAAAAGATACCCCTCTCGGGATCGGCCGCAGCGCTGCTGCCAAATAACCACTTAGGACAATTATAAGCGATAAGTGGCATCACTTACGCTCAAAACCTTAGCCTCCTTCAAAACGAATCGACTTCAATCCGTGGCATAAATCACGATATGGTTTATCTGCCTCCAGCTGCCATCTTTAGCTCGCCAAAATGAATAATAATGCAATTTTTGAGAGTGGGCGATCAACACGCCTGGACACATTATCTGGACATTCTTTGGAAAAACGAGTCAGTGAAGTGAAAGGAGGTTCATTTTCTGAGGGAAAGGCTGAAACATTGATTACCACCTTGAGCTGAACAGCTCGTGCAGTAAGAAGAGGCCAAATGCACAGTGACATTTGAGTTCAAACCCTCAATGGACTTGCACAAATGCGGGATGCGGGGTAAAATGTCACAACGCTTTTTATGTGCTTAAACAGATTCAAGTAGTACGTGTTCATCCATTCATATTTAATGTAGAAACCAGATTTGGTGGATGCCTTCCCTGGCACAATTCCGAGGAGAATTCCCTGTAGACTGGGATTTTAGCCACTGCTGGTAGATCCGTATGACCGTACGCTTCCATACACCTGCAGATTCAGCTACTTCCTTCACACTATGGTCTTTGGCACACCCACATGCAGTCACTCCTTTTAGCCAATCATTAACATCTGCTTTGGAGCCATTTTCCACACATGGAGCGAGACATTCCCTGCACCGTACCACCTCTTCCCAATCTATGGATCCCGTCACTCACACCCCGCAGTGACCCTTGTCAAAGTCTTTCAGGTCTTCACACCTGACAATTTCTTTCAGATCCAACACATCAGCTACGAGCACCACCTGTTCACTTACTGTC
This sequence comes from Semaprochilodus insignis, assembly GCA_034552555.1. NCBI lineage: Eukaryota > Metazoa > Chordata > Actinopteri > Characiformes > Prochilodontidae > Semaprochilodus > Semaprochilodus insignis. The sequence goes on from CM067497.1 coordinate 906,703, forward strand.
GAATACATCTTCATGCACTGCTACTGGAGAAGTCGTGGGCTAGAGGTTAGGGAAGCAGCCTTGTGACCAGAGGGACGCTGGTTCGATTCCCTGGACCTGACAGTAATGATCGAAGTGCCCTTGAGCAAGGCACCTAACACCCAACTACTCCCCAGGCACTGTAGATAGGGCTGCCCGTTGCTCTGGGCAAGTGTGCTCACAGTCCCATTGTATGTATGTATGTATGTATGTATGTGTGTGTATGTGGTTGACATTCATGGATGGGTTAAATGCAGAGGATGCAAAATCCTTTGTGTGCAGCACAAAATCCACCCCCCGCTGAACTCTGTACTCAGAGAATGACTGGCCTCACCTGAACAATCAACGCTACTGGCTTCACCATAATGTTGAGGCTCATCTGTGCAGTGCTGTAGCCAGCGAGGCTCTGGTACAGCCTTTAGTTAGTTTTAACATTAGTTCCTACAGTTGAACCTCGAGAAGTAAACAATGAACGAACTTCATATCCCTTCACACGTTGGGGCAGTCATGGGCTAGAGGTAAGGGAACCAGCCTAGTGACCAGAGGGTTGCTGGCTTGATTCCCTGAACCGACAGTAACGACTTAAGGGCGCTTGAACAAGGCACCCAAATCCCCAACTGCTGTCTGGGTGCAGTGGATAGGGCTGGCCTTCACTCTAGGCAAGTGTGCTCATTGTTTTTGGTTGTTTTTTTTGTTTTTTTTTTGTGTGTGTGTGTGTGTGTGTGTGTGTGCGTCAGTCTTGTGACCAGGAGGTTGCTGGTTTGAGTCCCTGTATTACACTTGGATGGGGTAAATGTGGAAGACAGATTTCTCTGTGGGCAGGCACAATTATATTCTAATGATAAGCATTTAATTATCTCTTACAGTTACAGTACGGTTCACCAACAGTAGGCACTGGACACAACATTAAACAATGTATTTGTAGCAGAGAGATGTTGTTTACTTGTGTACAATAATTAGTAATCTTTGTTTCACACGCTGGAACATTAGACTGCTTCCGTTTGTCCTTGGTGTGACCGGAAAGGCCAACAGTAATTAATTGGCTTAACTGATTGGCTTAATTACTGATGGCTTTTTCGGTCAGCAACTGTGTCACCTGCTCAAAGCCAGACTTATCTGATCTTTATCAAAGAGCGCAAATCCATTAACACGTCAGATTCATTTCTGCTAGCGTTCCCGCTTTACCGGTCTACTGCATCACTGCTGCTGTCTAGGGCCTCTTTTCCTCTGTCGTGCCATTAGCCGTTCTGCGATGGTGTGATCTCATGAGAACGGTTACTTGCCCTTTTCCCATCAGCCTGAGGAAACCAGGAATTACTGAGGAAAATGGCCCAAAAGAGGCTAACTGCTAACAGGCTAACACCTACACACATGCACGCCCGCCAAAACATGTTTGATCCCGTCCGTCAGTCCAACACTGGTCTTCAGACTCTTTATCCGTGCAACAGATGTTAGCATCGGTGTTTGGAGTCCATCCCAACGCTAAGTGGGCGGAAGGCAGAAAATACCCTGCACAGGCCGCCAGTCCATCAGAGGGCAGATACACACAAACATACACACTCACTTACTCCTAGGGTGCATCCCCAGTTCCCCTGATGGCATGTCTGTGGGAGGAAACCAGGGCACCTGAAGGAAACCCACACAGACACGGGGAGAAACAGAAAAGACCCCCAACCGGGGATCAAACCCAGACCCTTCTTGCTGTGAGGTGACATTTCATCTTGCCTGAGTAGACTGGTTTTGTTTTGACCACAGAAAGTGGTTTAAGGCAACCAAGCCATGTACCTGAGTTAAAGTAGAGATCCCCAAGGTAAAATACTCCTCCAGTGTCTGTAGAAGTTCATCCTTTCAGACCTCCACACTCTGGGCAAGTGTGCTCACTGCCCCCTAGTGTGTGTGAGGGTGAGGGTGTGTACCAGCCTTGTCACCAGAGGGTTGCTGGTTGGATTCCCTAAACCGATGGGACGCAACTGAAGGGCCCTTGAGCAAGGCACTGAAGTTCCTCCCTTTAGACCTCCACTGGAGTAACAGTACTAAAGTATGTACCTTCAAATGTCCTTAAGTATGGAGAGTAACAGGAGCATGATTTATTATGGCTCTAATGTCCTATTATCATTTCTGGAACAAGACTCTTAATCAGCTCAGTGTAGGTGAAGAGACTCGAGTGTCTCTCAGTCCACCAGTCTTTAATAGAAGCTCATTCATTAGTCTGACACTGACGTTTATTACAATCACCATCAGCACAGAACACTGAAGGAGAACAGGTTCCATTAGCTAGAACCAAGCTCTGTCCAACAGGTCAGAACAAAGTGAGCGCTGTCCCCTGATTGGTGGGCTCGCTTTACCTGCAGCTACCCTGAGGACGTGAAATCTAAAGTTGGGCCAGATTCCTTCTGCGAGGTGCTTAAACAATAGAACTGACGTGATGTTTGGACTATGGCTTTAGCTATGAACTGAATTAAGCCCTTCTAAAACAGCACAATCCCTCCAGCCTGCTCCGTTCCAGCCCCCAGGTCGAGTCGGGTCTGAAGGCACTCCATCAAATCATGCACGTCACAATCAAGCTGTCAGTTGTGTCTGTCGGTTTCCTGTGGTCTGATGTGAGGAAGTATCTGAAAGCACTGCTTGTCCGTCTCCATATCCTCAGGTGATCCAGACCATCAGCGCCGTGGATAAAGACGAGCCTCCCAGTGGCCATCGCTTCTACTTCTCCCTGGCCCTTCCCGCCGGCAGCAACCACAACTTCACCCTGAGAGACAACAAAGGTAAGCGGGTCGTTTCTGAGGTGCGGTCTGGGGCCGACAAGAGGCGCTGCGTCCGCCGCAGTGTAATTAATGATGCCTGAGATGGTCCGGAAAGCAGGAGTACGTAGCGCTGAAGAACCTTTAGGCTGATCACAGCTATGACAGGTGATAAAAGCAGGGTGTGCAGTCAGGTCCATAAATATTCAGGTGTTGACAAAGTTGCAATTTAGCCATCTACGTGCTGGAGTGGGACCGAAATAGTGTGGATTCTCAGCTTCATTTTGGGGGGATTTCCACTGGAAATGTGTTGGAATTACAATCCAGATTCATACAGCAGGAACGGGATCGCTCAGGTGTTTCATGAGCAGGTCACTAATTCACTTATGCCAGGATGAGACTACATGATGGTCCTTCATGATGGTCACAGTGTCGGATAAGGTAATCGCCGTCTCTTGGTCAGTAGACTGGAAACTCTACACGTTTGACTCCGACCAATCATCGCTTGCACTCTTGCTCGAGTTCATAGGTCATCGAGGAGGTGGGTCAACAAACCGTCAGTCATGCCTACAGAAGCGCCGTGTATGTGAAGATCCTGGCTTTTTTTTGTGTTCCGGGAAAAAAGAAAAGAAAGAAAAAGAAAGGAATGACATTCCTGGGAAGTCAGGAAGCGGACATTATGGACGTTCCTTCCTTCAACGAGAACGTGAGGTAACGAATGTGTTTAGAACAGTGAACTTACATACGTGGTTTAAACTGCAGTGTAGTGAGTTGCTGTTATTTTGCTGTAATTAGCGCTTAGCCTTTAGCATTTTGCTAACATGTTTGTAGTACTTCTGGTATATACCCCACAGGTATTTATAGCCCCACCATCCTGTTACAGTGCCATCTGCAGGAGCCTGAAGCTACTACCACCTTAAACACAGATGGCCTCAGATGGACTTGTTTTGCGAAGTGAAGAATTAGCCTAGATCGCTCCATCTTAAACTCCAGCAGTACCGTGCTCGACTCTGGTTGCCAGATTTGTTCTAGATAAGGGTCAAGTCTCTTATTTAATTGACCAATGACATTCCTACCATGCACACGCCCGCTAAGTTGCTATCGGCTCAGCTGTGCCGAGCAGTGAACGCAGACAGAGCACGCCGTCCTTCAGCTGCCAAATTACGGCAACCCTGGCATTCTAGAAATCTCAGATCTCCGCTCATCTTCCGCAGATAAGAAGCCGAAACTCCCAGCTCGTTCGCTTCACCTCTGAATACGGTTTTCCGGATTAGAATGCCCATGAATGTTAATTGACGGTTTTAGCGGAGCGGGGACACAAACAGATCAGATCTTTTAAGTGTAATGGAGCAATCTGAAAGTATAATTTAATCTCTGAGTGAACCGTCTCTACTTCAACTCAGATTTCCTGCTCCGTGCTCAGTGTTTTGTGTCACGGAGACAAGTGCACGGTTTCTGCGCATCCGATTTGTTTCTTGTTTTGCCTATTGTCAAATTCTGTCACAGCCGAGGATCCAAAGTGGGATATTTATAAGGATCTGATTTTTCTGGAGGACGTTTGTCACCGGGAAATTATTTCTGTCAGAGTCGCGCAGACTGATTTTTAGCTTCACTGTGATTGCTCAGTATTATCGAGCTGTTTGGGTATTCTGCATGTATTTTCTGCCATATATATACTTCCCCCCCCACCCCGATACTGCCATCCATCCACTCTTCCATCTATTCATCCACTAGTTCTACAGACTTATGCACATTTTACACAATTACTGTTTATTTCCTGAATTTATTGGAAGCACATAAAACATAAAATACAGCCTGTACAAATCAATTATGGCACGTTATGTTTTTATTTATTTCTAATATGGTAAACAAATAGAAACTGTGTCCAACAATAAATGTGCAGTAGTGGATGTGTTAATTAAAACCCCATTCTATTCTTGTATGGGGCTACAGTCGGCTTTCTATTGCCATTAACAGCTTCTCATTCGAACGTCCTCGTTCCACCTTAAAATGGAGCAGCAGGTACGTTCTGGGGCCTGAGTGGTTATAATAACTGCTGCACTGTTTAAAACAGCTCCTGTCTGTTTGTGAGCTGAAGACGAGGCTATCAGCTAAAACCGAGCCAGGAATACACAGCATAGTGATGGCCGAATTACAAGGAGAAGGGAATGAAATATCTGGAGAGCTCCTTTTGCAGGGCAGTGTGTTTGACTTGTTGGGCATTTGGTCAGTTGAAGGGGCCCACTTTACTAGCCCAATGCTGGTCTATATGCCGGTTAGCTGCACCGTGTGCTGTTTATGTTGGGAAGTGCGGCCCCTGACACATAACACTGATGTAAGTGTCCACACAATGAAGTTTCTGGGGTTTTTGGGGTTATTTGGGGTTATTACAGGGATCCTTAACCCCATACGTACTGACCAGTCAAACACACTTTGTCAAACTAATGCCTCTGCAGTAGGGCTTTAGTTACAACAAGGAAACATGGATTTTGACCATGCTACTTCAGTTAAGCCCCGCCCATTAACATGAAGGGTGTTACCCTGTCTTCTTTCTGAATGAGGGTCATTTACATGCCATCATTTTGGTTTTCCTGCTCCATTTGAGCGACATTGGCTTCCATCAATGCAATACTGCTTACACATTTAGCGATGGTCAAACCACCAAAAACCCCCTACAGGCATTCCATATTTCCCCAAATGGGGATGAAATTTGGTGCAACATTTCGGCACCTTCTAAGAATTTGTGTCATAAATTAATTCACTTGTAGAAGTGTAGCGCTGCTGTGCAGTGGAGAAAGAGAGTCGGTGCTGTAGCGTAATAGAGACCAGTGGAGCTGCTCTTTACCCTCCTTTACCTCTGTGAGTAACTCCACTACGAGGCTCTGGGCTGCGTTTAGTTCAGGTATGAGGGTACAGGTGAAGCCGTGAGCCCTGCTGTTTACGGTTAAGTACTTCATAAGCTAACTAGCTGGAATACCGCCAACGTGTGCTCCAGTCACTGGTCAGTAGTGTTTACTCCATGTGCTTCATGCAGTCCAGCATTACAGGGGTCACTGTTTACATGAACCAAGACTGAAGACTGAAGCTAATATCAAACATGGTTGAGTTTATCGGAATGTCAGAACTGAGCTGAAGCATGCTCTAGCCCTAGCAAGACTCCTGCCAACTTCGTCCAGCACTGCTTTTCCTTTATGTTATTGATATGTAGAGATTATTGATTACATGGTTAAGTATAAAGACCAATAAAGACCTCCAACACACAGTCTTACCTTCAGCTTCTCACGCTGGCCAATAACTGTAAGGAAGCAGTTCCCTGCCCTTAAACTATCCTGAGGGAAATAACAGTTAAGGAACTTTATTGGGATTATTGAGGGATTATTTATGGGGAAGCTTGTGCAACAAGCCTCAAATGAGGAAGTATATGGGGGTCAATTTACGGGAACTTCCAGGTGTTATGCAACCAGGCACTGCGCTTTAACCGGAATCTCTCTGTGGGTTCCAGTGAGTGCCGGGGGACCAATCATAAACAATTACATTCTCACTTATGCCATCAGTAACCATGACCTGTAACGCCTTCACCCATCCGCTGCTTCGTCTGCGTTATCTGTCCAGCCAGTCTTTCCACTGCTTGTAACAAACTTCTCAACCTGACTTTGACCTTTCCTCGACCTCTTCACTATTGGTCCTGCAGATAACACGGCGTCGGTGTTGACAAAGCGGGGTGGATTCCGCCGGAGGGAACAGGCTTTGTACCAGCTGCCCGTGCTGATAGTGGACAGCGGAAGCCCCGCCCTCAGCAGCACCAACACGCTCTCGGTGCGAGTGTGCGACTGCGATGGAGACGGCGTTCCTCAGGCGTGCGGGGCTGTGGCTTACACGCTCCCTGCAGGCCTCAGCACCGGAGCTCTGCTGGCCATCCTCGGATGCATCTTCACACTGCTGGGTAAGACGCACGCTAACCTCCTCATTCAGCGGACACTAGGTCAGCTATAGCAGCACCAAGCCCATCAGACTCCAGTGGCGGCACTTTACACCACTCCAGCCACCGCTTGGCATTGCGCATAGAGATCTTAGGCTTGTGTGCAGCTGCTCGGCCATGAAGGCCCATTTCATGGAGCTCCTGATTCACAGTTCCAGAGGAGGTTTGCAACTCCGCAGTGAGTGATTCATCAGGGGATAAGCTATTTCAGCACTTGGCGGTTGTACTGAGCTTCATAGCTGTTGTTGGTCCAAGACACTTCCAGTTGTCCAGGGCAGCTCTAGCAGAGACTTGAAGTCTCTGAGCTCTTAGGCCCATTCTACTGCTAGTGTTTGTCAGTGGGCTTGATCCAATACACCTGTTAGCAGTACGTGTGTGAAAAACCTGGACTCAATAATTAGGAGGGGTGTCCACATACTTTTGGCCATATAGTGCATATCTTATACAAGCAAGCCTGGGCTAAAACACTACTCACGTTGTATGCTGTATGTTTGTACGTCAGTATTTCAAACTTCTACTGCATTTGCAATTAATATAAATGAATATATGATGTATAATGTTACAGAGTTACACAACACAATAACCCAGATGGTTGCATACAAGCTAATCATCCATCGCCAATATGCAGATTAACACTGGAAGTGCTGATATTTAATGTAAATGTCAAATTAGCAGTTTGGAGATCGGGTGCAACAAACTGTAGCAGGGCATCTATGCAAAACTCCATGTGCAATACAGTATGCTAATAATACATGCTGATCTTATAATAAAGGATCCACATGCAGTTTCCCCAGTTTCCCCACAGACCTGGAGGTTTAACCGCTGGCTGTCACAGGGAATGGTAATAAATTACTAAAGTTGCTGTGCAATATTCCAGTCAGTACTTTTCAGGGCCCGGCACAGAGGCCGATCCGGCCTGCGGCTTCGTTTTCAGCCCCGTACTGCGACATGCCAAAAGGCCTTCTATCGCCTGCAATGCCGCTGATGAAGGAAAACCAATTAACTCGACTGGCAGAGTGATCAGCATCTTAAATACCCTCCTCTCCTGTCACCTCCATCAAAACTCCCTCTCAACTCCCAGGACAAACAAAGCCCTGTGCTCTGTGCCGGTGATTCAGACATTAACCAGACAGGAAGTAAATCACAGCAGATAACAGCCACGTTATGAAGTCATCAGTTCGCTGAGTGAACGGCTGAAGTGTGTTACATGTAGTTAGCTCAGTAAATCCATTACTCAGGAATCAGGACTAGCATGTACATCAGTTTCAAACACTCAACGAAACAAAAACAACGTCTGGGACTCAGCTCATGTACAGTATGTGTAAATATTCATCCATATTCATGTATGTCCACTCGCAACGTTTATACATTTGTGTTTATTTATCAAACACGGATGTGATTAGGGCCGAGCAGGGCCGAGCAGGGCCGAGCAGGGCCGAGCAGGGCCGAGCAGGGCCGAGCAGTAAAGGAATCCATGTTACACACAATACAAAACATGGTCACGTTTTAATTGGATGGTCCCTGTAGATGATCAACAGATACACTAATCATAAACAGACTTTCAGGTGACGTAAACTTCCTACATGTTGAAGTTAAGTTTAGGGTCAGGTTTAGGAGTAGATATATATTTAGTGTTAAGGTTAGGTTTAGGAGTAGGTGTAGGTTTTGTGATGAAGTTATGATTAGGTTCAGGAGTAGGTGTAGGTTTTGTGATGAAGTTAGGATTAGGGTTAGGTTCAGGAGTAGGTGTAGGTTTTGTGTTGAAGTTAGGATTAGGTTCAGGAGTAGGTGTAGGCTTTGTGATGAAGTTAAGGTTAGGTTTAGGAGTAGGTGTAGGTTTTGTGATGAGGTTAGGATTAGGGTTAGGTTCAGGAGTAGGTGTAGGCTTTGTGATGAAGTTAGGATTAGGTGTAGGTTTTGTGATGAAGTTAGGATTAGGTTCAGGTTTAGGAGTAGGTGTAGGTTTTGTGATGAAGTTAGGATTAGGGTTAGGTTCAGGAGTAGGTGTAGATTTTGTGATGAAGTTAGGATTAGGTTTAGGAGTAGGTGTAGGTTTTGTGATGAAGTTAGGATTAGGGTTAGGTTCAGGAGTAGGTGTAGGTTTTGTGATGAAGTTAGGATTAGGTTCAGGTTCAGGAGTAGGTGTAGGTTTTGTGTTGAAGTTAGGATTAGGGTTAGGTTCAGGAGTAGGTGTAGGTTTTGTGCTGAAGTTAGGATTAGGGTTAGGTTTAGGGTAAGGAAGAGATTTGATAGAATATTTTACACTCAGTTTTAAGTTCAGTTGAATGTATATATTATTTTGTATTATAAATAGACTTCAGCTGAATGTCAAAGATAAACTCAGCATCTACAAAACATACAGTGGACCATCCAGTTAAAGTCTTCCCCACTACTTCGGTTCTGAAATTGATGTAGAGCATGTTGATTGTCTACTGAGAGCTAAACTGTCTACCAAATAGGGCCCACACAGAACTCAGGGAGCTCAGGGTGCTGCTCCTGGACTATAGACAAACCTGTATACTACAGCAAAAGTGTTCTACAGAGGACACGTCCACAAACACCTGCTGAAACCCTCAAAGCGTATTAAGTGTATTTCAACACCTAAAGTATATACACAACACAAACCACACAGCACAGGAAAACCAACACCAATAACATGTACAACCGGGCATTCCATTGGCCCTGAGGCCTTGAGACCAGTCGTAAGATCCAGCAACGTTCTAAAACAAAGAACAGCCTCACCGGTTTGGTAAAGTGGTGGAGTAGATCCTCAGCGAATCTGGAGTCATGGTGGGTATAGAGGGTTCAGGTGAAGCTGCTGTCCGAAGTTCTTGTTTGACAGTCCAATTGAGTGTATTGAAGGGTAATCCTTACACCACCAGCAGAATGATGGGAGGTAAGTCATTCCAGTCTTGGGCAGAACATACCAGCAATGATGGAAGATTTAAAAGCAGGAAGTTAGCATAGCATGCTAATGGCTACACCAAACACAGCCATCAGACATTGTTTAAATGCAAAATGAAGAAGACAGTCCCTACACAAGCATAAGGAGTCCACTGGTAAAGGTCCCAAGTTGAGACGGCAGGTATTGTCCAAAAAAATACTGACTTCCTGTTTCACTACCCTTTCATTCCTGTTCCTGCCTCAACGGGAGGTGACCGCTCCCCTACAGGCCGGGAGGTGGAAATGCAAGCAGTAAAACCATCATCATGTGGCAGTGATGGTGCCATGTGTCGTCCCAAACCCGCTTATTAACTTCCTCTTTCACTACCGTTTCATTCCTGTTCCTGCCTCAAGGGGTCAGGATAGATCACAGCTCCCCTAGAGGCTGGGAGGTGGAAATGCAGGCAGTACACTGTGTGTAAGACAGCATTAAAACCATGATCATGTGGCACTGATGCTTAAATACCTGCTAACAATGTTCTCCTGGGGGCCAAAGCCTCCGGACCACCATCACAGGGGGGTTGGTTTTTGAACTTTTTGCAAGTTTAAGTGATTTTGAAATGATTTGTTTTATGATTAGATATTTTGTCATACCTGCATGAATAAAGGTTTCTCTTTATAGCAAATATATTTAGAGATGTTATGAGATGATAATGGTGCCTTATGAACTTTGCCCTTTGAACCCCCCCCCCCCCCCCCAAAAAACCCACAACATAATAAATAAATCAATAAAGTAATAAATAACCTAGAGTTACTACTGTTCCTACTGCCACACTAGCCAGTTGAGCAGTCTTCATGGCCAATGCAGACCCTATTTCAAAGCCACTTAGCCCTTTTCTTTTGCCATCCAGATCCAGAATCAAGGTCAACCAGGCCTTTCATTCATGCCTTAGAGCATGGTCGACCGTTAATAGCTTAACCCTTCACAAACTCGCCGTACATCACATTCCAGGTTTCTATGTATGTTCTATCTATGTGACAGTACAGCGCAGACATACAGCTCAAACAGTTCCTGGATCTGTAGCGTCGCCCTTTCTGTTCCATCTTACCACGGGATTGTATGTGATTCACATCCGAGGTCATGAAGAGGGGTTAAGATGCACATCAACTGGCTATATTTGTGGTTGAAACTGAGCAATGGACATGCGTCAGATCGGCAACCTTTCATTCTTCGTTCACTTGACATCAGAGACATATGTGAAGTGGCTTGCAAAAGGTTTACAGCTTCTGAGGTTACTGCAGTGGTTTGACATTATAGAGAGAGCTGAGCATATATGGGTACCACTGCGAATCACACTAAAAGGCAAGCCAAGAAAACGGGTTCGGATACCAAAGGGGGAATTGTGTCATATGGTACTGCTCATCTAACTTATGTAGGGTTTCCCTTGTGACTGACATGTACCTAATATTGTGTAACACCTCCACAAGCACCAATAAGCTGTGACTGGATTGGGCATGTACTGGACAAGTTTCTGGATGTAGCCACATCAATGTTCAGACACTCTTACATCAAAGAATTGGTCAGTTGGGCCAGATTTGGTGGATGCCTTCCCTGACACAATTCCGAGAGAATTCCCTGTAGACTGGGATTTTAGCCACTGTTGGTAGACCCGTATGACCGTACGCTTCCATACACCTGCAGATTCAGCTACTTCCTTCACACTATGGTCTTTGACACGCCCAAATGCAGTCACTCCTTTGAGCCAATCATTAAGATCTGCTTTGGAGCCATTTTCCAAACACGGAACGAGACATTCCCTGCACTGTACCACCTCTTCCCAATCTATGGATCCCCTCACTCACATCCCGCAGGGATTTATAGCCTCATCCTCATGCAGCGCCATCTGCAGGAGCCTGGAGGTACTACCACCTTATACACGCAAGGTGTGTTAATTCTACATTTTATCGGACGTAGATCTGCCGCACTGCTGCGCCACATGCTGATTCTAACTGGGAGTTTGTGTTGGAGAAATTTCAGAAGGCTTTGCGTGTTGCCCCTGCTTTTAAGCTGTGAAATCCTTGTGGGTTTTTGGCGAAATGACGACTTCAAAGGGGGCAAGAGGGAGCGAGAGAGCTTTCCTAATGAAACCCTTCCTCTGCTCTTTGTAGCGCTGCCCCAGGCCAGTGGTCACAGATGAGTGGCCTCCAGCCCCGTGCACCTTCAAGCCTCATTATCCGTGTATTCGTTTTTAACATCTCATCTTTTTCATATCTGCCTCATTCTCTTGTGTCATCATCCCGACCTTGATTCATGTTCCTCTTCTCATCGACTCCTTCCCTCTTTTACTCTTCACAAGCTTTTCCTCCAGCCGGCTCGGTCTCAATCTGCTGGCTGCCATGATGTGGCTGATGCGATGTGATTGCTTTGTTTTGGCTGCGAGGCCTGATGAGGAGAGTGAGAAAACAGTGAGGTCTCCTGAGGAGCTGTCAGCCTCAGGACACCTTTACCCTGCGGAGACCGAAGTGAGCCAGCAATGAAGCCGGAGACTGTGCCGGGCTGAGCGCCAGTCTGTATGGATTTAGGCCGTATCATGATCAATACGGGATTAGAACCTGATATTCCCGAACAATGGACCAATAGGGAAGCACCAATATGAATTATGTTGGCTCATAGCGCTATCGATAATGAATTCAACCATAATTGATTAAATAAAATAATTGATTTTACTAATAAAACTTATTATAACATGCGGATTTCGTATTGTATTTTGGTGCATTCTGAGTCTGTGAGCTGATGTAAATGCTTAAGGGCTATATGATGTAATATGTATACTCCATACTCTGTAATGCCCCCCATAATGGAGCTGTAGCTGTCTAGGTGGGGCTAGCAGGACCTGGTGGAAGAATACTGGTTGTGCCGCAGCGCATCACCACCCACAGTTCTCAGCTAAACTGACTTAAAAGTCATAAACAAACTGACATTAAATCTGCTTTAGAATCATCTATCCGGCATTTAAATGGTTCTCTGATGTTCTACATAGAACGTATGTGACTTTGTTGGAGGTGAAAAATGCCCGGATCCGGTTCTACATCCCCATTTCCAACCTTATAAATAGGTCATAGAATGAAAGCTATGAGCTACGAGCTGTTTTCCCTTATTAGGGTGAGCTCATGCATATTTTGATGAGCTCTGCTCTGATTGGCTGGTTTACAGCGAGACGCCACCTCTGATGATCACACAGAAGCACCATGTGGAAATAGGCTAAATAAAATGAGCCTCTGAGTAAATAAGCTCCGCCCTCATACTATCTAGTTAGCTATGCTAGTTACTTGGAGCTAATGCTAGTCGCTAACGTTCCCTGTACTAGCTACTGGCTTTCCATCTGGACATCAACACACAGTAGATTAAAGTTGATCCTCACTATGGAACTCTCAGTTTAAGATGATCTGCTTCAACATGGATACAATCAGACAGCATGGCTGCTACCTACAGGCTGCTGTTGGGGTTGGGATGCTAATAAAAGAACTGCGTCTATCCCGCTGGAATATGAAGTCCATGAAGGGCTGCAAATGGTCACCAAGCAGTGAAACGTAGTGGGTACTAGTCCATGACGTGTTTAGACGAATCAGTGGACCCAACTCATGCCATGAGAACACACCCCACACCAGAATGGAACCACCACCAGCCTGCACAATGCCTTGTTGACAACTGGGGTCCAAACAGAACCCTACCATCAGTCGGAGCTACCTCACAAGCCCAGGTGAGGTGCTGTGTCCAGTGTGGTGGGGTTAACAGAGGCACTCTGGCGGGTCTTCTTCTCCCATATCCCATGGAAGCTAAAGAACGCTGCACTGACCTGCGGGATATGCGTGTGGGGTCTCCTGCATTGAATGTGGAGGTGATTTCTGACAGAGTCGCTCGTCTGTTCACACGAACAGTTCTAGCCAGACGCCGCCGGTCACCATCATTAAGCACTTGTGGGCGGCCACTGCGCTGTCCACTGTGGGTGGTCATGCTTTCTATGATGTATTCCCAGGACACACGTGACACTGTGGATCAAGGAATGTTAAATGCCCGCACAACTTCGGAAATGGAATGTCTCATCCGTCTGGCTCGCACTATCATGCCTCATTCAGACTCCGATAATTCAGGTCTCCTTTTCATGAGCACGCTGGGCAGCCTTCAACCTCACTCACAAGATAACACACCACAACTTGTACAGGTGTGGGCGCTCCCAAGCTGTCCCCTGAGGGAATGTTTATATGCTAATATCCCAGGACTTTTGGCATGTCAGTGTACACTTGGGAGATCGGCTGTTGTCCGCCAACAGTTAACAGTGCTGTAGTACTCAAACACAGCCGTAACCCGTCTGACCCGATGCTGTCTGGATGTATTAACATGAACTGAGCGTTCACTACAAACACAGCTGGAGAAAGTGCTTCCTGAAGACGGTTATTGACTGAGCCTGTGTGGGCAGCCTGCTCAGGTCCTGTGTTCATAAAAACCTCCGGGAGTGGAAATCTATTCCCTGCTCCCTGGAAATGTCAAGTGATGCACTTCTACACCTGGAAGGTTTGAGAGGTGAAGGGAAAACGTGTTTAGTTTCTTTGAACTGGTCTCTTTATTTGAAACACCTTCTCTGAACTTTGACTCAGAGGCCACTTTATTAGAAACACCTACCGTGTGCATGGAATTGCAGACTGTACGTCGTCTGTTGGCAGATCCTGTTTAGATACTGCTTGTGCCATTTCGCTGTTAGATTTTGGTCCATGTCTGATTCTACCGCATAGACGTTCTGTCTAACCTCAATCTAACACGCAGCGCGGTTTGAGTCTGCACCCATCACAAACCTGACGGTCCAACCAAATGACCTGACCCGAACTGGGCCATCGTTAACTGCTCAAAGTGACCAGTTAAACCAGACAGGGCAGCCATGTGTACTGAGTGATATAGCCTCTGATAGCAGACGGCCTACATTCCAGCTCCGAGTGAGGCAGGACAACCAATCAGAACAGAGCTCATTTATCTTAGATCAGTCTTAAAGGCACAGTAACAAAAACAGCCTGTTTGATTCCAGAGGCTGTGTGTTCAGACTGCAGGCCAACTGGATATGTTTTCCAGATCACACATCACCAGTCTATCCTCATGGATCGCTGGGGAGACGGAGGTGCATCATCTCACCCTCTGTCAAGTTTCGCTCTCATCGTTCTGTCCAGTCATGGTCCACGGCTCTCAGGCATTCTTCTTGATTCCCAGCTCATCCGTCGCTCTGGATCTGAGTTTTGTCGATGTTTGGCATGCTGTGAGTGTGACAAAAGGCACATTGGAAATCCAATTTGAATGTCCAGAGAATCCGGACTGGGAAGCATCCGTAACAATCCCATTGGAATTGCACTCAAACCACCTTCAAATGTGGTTCGGATCTGATTTGGATCCACAAAAAAAACGATTTCATGTGGTTTTTCCCTGTCTGGATTACAAAAGATCAATCCAGGTACAATCTGGATAAGCCGGAAACCGGCTTTAGACTGGCAGTCTGAACACACCTAACGGATAGAGAGAGATGTAAAATTATAGCCAAGTTTGGTACATAAAACCAAAGAAAATAACCTCAACGTGTCACAGACAAAGAACTTAGACCGACACGTGCAGAGCTAAAAGTCAAGCGAGTTGTATTAAACACCCGGGCAGTTACACACGGCAGCAAAACACGATCAAACGTGAGGGAGAAGGCGAGGTCAAAGAGGTACAGGCTAAGGGTCAGAACCAGAACAGACAACCAGCGAGGCAACCAGAATATAAGGGAGAGGCAGAAAGAATGGTCAGGATATGGAAAGAGATCAAGCAGCCAGAAGGTACAAGAGAACAAAGCCAAAGGGGTCAAAGAAGAGATCGGCATGAAAGAGAACGAAGGAGGCCAAAGCCGGAGATAACAAACAGTAGAGAGAGGGTTTGGCAAAACTTCACAATATGAATTAGAGTGAGAGAGAGAGAGAGAGAGAGAGAGAGAGAGAATGAGAGAGACTGATTAGGAGGACAGAGAGGTAGGTAGGTAGGTAGGTAGGTAGG
>CM067497.1:925895-941396 GCA_034552555.1 Semaprochilodus insignis
GACTGGGGACATGTGGGTGTGACATCATCGGGTGATGCACTTTGGAAAGTTGAGTCCGGGGGAACACCGGAGCCGGGGAGACCCAGAAGCGTGACACAACGGGAAAAAGTAAAACAGGATCCTTTACAGTTTCCCAACACTCTGCAGCTCATGATCCGGAAATTTTATATAATAAAATTAATTTTTTTATAAAGGTAAAAATGAAAAGAGCCTTTTCAGTGTTAGTTTGTCTTTATTCCATGTGAGTTTGCCACGCAGTGAGCTCAGACCTGAACTGGCATTGACGTTCCATGCATGTAAGGCTCTACTGTGGAGTGACTTTGGTTGAGTGATAAGCCCAGACAGGTAAGCGCTGACTCTGACACAGTTTGGCATGAATGGACACAGGTGAGGCTCCAGGATGCCCAGCTTCAGTTCATTACAGTAATGCACATAGGCACGAGACGGAAAGCGGAGCTGAACGTTCAGCTTGTTCCTCATCGATTGCACATCACGGATCGTTTACACAATTCAATTAGAGCAAATCCAGGATAACGTGGAGTTGATCTTTCCTGGAGGTTGTGTGTGTGTGCGCGGGGGGCGGGGTGGAGGGATGTTGTTGCTAGCGAGGCATTTTTATGGACATGGTGTTGTAGCCGCTGATTAGATGCTGAGGGCTCCACAACACTTCAACAGCCAGCTCCTTCCGGAATGACAGAGTAGCTGCTGTATTTAGAGTCATAGCCGGTTGGTCATCAGTCAACAGGGAAACAAGAGACACACTTCTAGTGCTGCAGTCAAGAGCACTACAGCTGTGTCCGAGTCAAGACCAAGCCTGCTGGAAGTCGAGTCCGAGTCAAGACTGAGACATGGGAAAGACCGGTTTTAGGTCCGCTGATACAGAGACTGGGCTGTTTAACTCTGTTTGGTTTGATTCTTTATAATAATTCAGCTTCCGATCCCACTTCCAATCCCAAGATGCCGAGAGTGCTAGTTTATGACTCAAGTATGGCTACACACTACTGCACATTTGAACACACAATTACTGTTTATTTCCTGAATTTAATATATTGAGGAAAATTAAAATTAATATTATTATAATATTATTGCCTGTGAAAATTGTGGCCACATTTTAGGTTGTATTTTCCCCCCAGTATGTTCAATTCAGTAAAAAGAATGTAGAGTAGAATGTAGAATGTGTGGGCGTGTTTCTCTGTAGAGGATGTAACTTATTGCTTATATATATTTTTAAATATTAAATATTAGCATTATGCAAATGAAGGTTTAAATGAACACATTGAAGCTTGAAAGTCTGTCCGTTATTTCTCGTATTCACAACATTAAACCTAACTGGCTGGTGTCTGAGGATGGAAGAGTTTGGAAATGTTATGAGTCCAGTATCAAAACTACCTGCTATACCAGAATACCCCCACAGGAGAACCACTTCAGTTCCCCTAAAGAACCTTTCAATGTGTGTTTCTCCTAGAGAACCTGTTTGAGAAATGAGTATGAAGAACCTCCCAGTCCGGTAAAGGCTGCAAAAAATGGAATCTTGGCAAGTAAAATTCTTATATGTAGATGATATGTATTAAAATTCTCATTTTGAGATAGTTTTATGCTAATTTTAAGCTAATTTAAGATTATTTATCTTACTTTTAGGTGTTTGTTTTATGTTATTTTAGTCAGCCATATTTTCTCACTATATTGGCAGATAATTTGACCCGTTTCAAGCATATTTCTTAAAATAATTCTTATATTTAGCTGATATAAAATTCTCATTTTTAAGCTAAATTTAAGATTATTTAACGTATTATTATTATTTTATTAGAAGTCATTTTAGTAAGCCAAATTTCTCACTATGTTGAAATGAGAAAATGGCTTACATAAATCACTTGAAACAATTAAAACACCTCTGGAAATAAGTAAAGTAGTCTTCCGAACAATCTTAAACTAGACATAAGAGTTTGCTGGCCAAGTTTTTTGCAGTAAAGGTTCTCCAGTCAGAGTTTTGTGCTAGAATTATATGTCCAAACTAAAAGAACCATTTTTCACTTTTTTCACTCTGTTTTTATTCATTCTCAGTTTTTTTCTTTGAAAATGGCGGCATCAGCAACTTTACATGTTGACACCAGTGCCACACCCTTGCCACTTGCGTCATGGGTTCCACGGTTCCACGGTTGAGGGCTAGAACTGTGCCGATTTTGCTGTTCGCGAACCTGTTTTTTTTTGCAGTGGAAAAGTGCAGAACAGTTCGAGACTTTGGCACCGCCACCTTCGCTATGTCGGTGGAAAAGAGCCATTAGAGAACCTGTTTTATAAATAAGACATGAAGAACCTCCACGTCCAGTAAAGACTCAAAAAATGATATCTTGACAAGTTATCGAGCTGATATATCCTAAAATTCTCATTTGAAAATAATTTAAAAATTATTTAACTTCTTTCAAGACATTTTTTAGTAAGCCAAATTTTCTCACTATATTGGCGGATCATTTTTCCTTAATTTAAGGAACATGCTTGAAACAGGCCTGAAAATAAATGAAATAATCTTAAAATTAGCTTAAAAAGATACATGAACTACATAAGATGATTTTACATGCCCAGATATATTTTTTGCAGTATAAGTAGATGTCTTCATTGTTTCTCTTCTACCAATGATACTTTCACTAGATAAAATCACTTAAATGATAAATAAATGGCAGAAAATTACATCTTGGCAAGCAAAATTATCTTAAATGTAACTGATATGTCTTAAATTTTTAAGCTAATTTTAAGATTCTTTACATTTTTTAGACTAAGTAATTTTAGTAAGCCAAATTTACTCACTGTGTTTGGTAGATAATTTAGCATATTTTGGCTGACTAAAATAAAAATATATGGAAATAAGTAAAGTAGTCTTAAAATTAGCTTCCAACAATCTTAAAATTAGAATTTTAGGAAAGTTTTACTTGCCAATGTCTTTGCACTAAAGGTTCTCCAGTCAGAGTTTGTGCGAGAATGATACGTCCAAACTAAACGGACCACTAAGAGACTGTTATTTTTAGGTGTATGTGCTACATCTGTGTTGAGTTCCGCGTGGTGTTTTTAAATCACGTCTATTAATAATAATAATAATAATAATCTCGTGTAGACGTGGAGGATGCTGTTGTTTTGGAGAAGTTTCATGGGTGTAAAATCACAAGGAAGCTGCACACGCCTCGCTCCTCATGGCACCTAAACTTCAGTGCATCTCGTTAGCGCATGCAGCAGTAAGACTGACACCTGACACCCAAGTCACCACCACCACCCGTCCAGCGCCTTGACACCTGCTCGTGGTGTTAGCATCCGCATCTCTGCATCACCCCAACCACCCCCCCCCTCCACTCCCAGCCCACCTTTATTTCCTTGCTTCCCGTGAACTTCAGGAGCTGCACGGATTCCTCTCACCGCGCAGAGCGGAGACACATCGAGCTCTGGGAGTGATTTTCTTCACTCTCCCTGCTGAGAGGTTGATGGATGGAGGATCATTAGGCATTTGCCAGTCAACATCAGGCACTGTTGGTTATTTTCAGACCCTGTATGATGGCGTGGGGGGTGTGTATGGGGGGTGGGGGTGGTATGGGTGAGAGAGGTTATGAGGCTAGAAATGTCAAAAGACGGTTCCACCCATTTTTCACCAGTGAGTGCCATCTCGACTCGCCTGTCAACACAGCTGTCTCCGAGCGGGAGGTTTCAGCCGGAGTTGTGTTGCTGTTTTGATAGTTTTGCTCAGTTAACCTTTTAATCCTGAGCAGCTACGGCGCGGTATAAAAGTCACCCTCCGTTTATTTCATTTGCAGATTGCTTTATTCATTTATCAAAGTCAGAAAAAAGCAGAAAACATACAGCACATTCCTTAGAACCGTATATCTTGTGATTGTATAAAACACAATATATCATTAGAATATAATGTAACAGGAATTTCTTATTTTGAGAAATGTAGTTCATATCTAGCTCGTTTGGTTCCAGATTTCTTCAGTTGGTTTATATTGTGCTGCTCACCATTTGTACAATGTTCTGCAGACTGACCACACTGCAAAAAAAAAAATGCTGTCCTGTCAATTACAATCATCTTCACCGCAAAATAATGATATCTTGGCAAATAAAATTCTTATATGTAGTTGATAGATCTTAAAATTCGCATTTTGAGATTGTTGTAAGCTAACTTTAAGAATATTGTACTTATTTCCATATATTTTCTTCTATCTGATAAAATATAAAATTTTACTTGAAATAAGATAAAGAATCCTAAAATAAACTTTAAAAAATGATCTGATATGTGGTGGAAATGTCTTACAATTTAATTTGTGAGATTGTTTGTAGATAATTTTAAGATTATTTATGTTATTTCCAGATTTCTTAAATCTTGTTGTATGTGAATTTACTGGCAGATTGTTTGGCTTGTTTCAAGCATGTTTCTTAAAATAAGCTAAAGTATCTGCCAATGTAGTGAGGAAGTTTGGCTTCCAAAAATGACCTAAAACAAGTAAAAAATATCTGGAAATAAGATGAATAATCTAAGAATGATCTTACAACAATCTCTTACAACAATCTCAAAATAAGAATTGTAAGATATATCAAATATGAAATCATTTTATACTATTATACTATTATTTAACTTATTTCTAAGCCTGTTTATATGATGATCTTGTAGCTGATATCTGAAATGTCAGGGATAAAGAACCAGGACTGACGCGCGCAGAGCTAAAAGTCCAACGGGTTTTATTAAACAATCGAGTAATCGAGCACAACAACACCACACGAACAAACATGGAGGGAGAAGGCAAGATCGAAGTCAGAGACAGGCAGAGGTCAAAACCAGGGTAGACAGGCAGCGAGGTAGACAAGTCGGAGGGCCTAGGCAAGAGAATGAACGAATGAAGGAGAGAGAGATCGAGAGCCAGAGAGAAGTCAAACAGAGAAAAGCCGACAAGGGATAAGCAAAGAGGAGGTCCATAACAAAAGGAGTCAAAAGCCGGAGTGGAGATATACGGGACAGAAACCCTCAGAACCGCAAACAAGGTTGGGCAAAAAGTTCGCAACAAGGAAGAGTTCGAGAGGGGCATATATACTGGGGCTAACGGGCTTCAGCAGTACTCCGGAGACCTGGAGCGGAGCTGGTTGGTCAACTGGGGACATGTGGGTGTGACGTCATAGTGCAATGCCGTCTGAGTCCCGGGGAGCGGAGGAGCCGGGAAAACCCGGAAGTGTGACATGAAAATTCTATTTTTGAGATTGTTTTAAGCTCATTTAAAGATTTTTTATCTTATATATAATTTTTGTACACCAGACAGTTTGTAACTGTTATATATTATATTAACTATTATATTATACTCACTTCACTTAAAGCCTGTAATGACCTAAAATAACGCTCTAGAACTTTACTGCATTATTAATATATTTACATTATTCTGCATTATAGAGCCTGACTTTTTAAAGTTGTGTACTCTTGCTTTATAAAGTATTATGCATGTTATTATAACTACTTAGGAGCAATTGTACACTGCAGAAAAGTATATCTAGGCAAGTAAAATGATGTTATGTTTAATTGGTATATCTTAAAAGTCTAATTTTCAGATTTTTTTTAGCTTATTTTAAATTATCTTATTTCTAGATATATAGATAGATTTTTCTTCTAAGTGTTTTTAGTAAGCCAAATTCTGTTTCACTTGCTTCAAGCATGTTTCACAAAATTTGCAAAATTATCAATTTAATTTAATATTAATTGCCAATACAGTGAGAAAATTTGGCTTCCTAAAATCCAGAGAAAACTGTCTGGAAATTTGTGAAATAATCCTAAAGATATGACAAGATAAGATAGATAAGATAGATAAGAGCCTTTTATTATCGCACATGGGGAAATTAGCGTCGTTACAGATGAATATACAGTAAACAGACACAGAGCAGGAGGTAGACTACAGTGCAAGTTATACAAAATATAAATTACAAAATAAGAAATTATAAAAATAAATACATCTCTATTGTTGGGCAAAAAATGTAATAAATTTTACATGTGTATATATATATACAGATATGTATTGCACTTTTACTGAAGAATTTGCACAGATATAGATATTTCACAGTTACTGTTCTCGGATGAGATAGACAGGCAGAGTACAAGACGTATAATCATGTTGGCAGTCAGTACATGATGTATACAGGTGGTATACAGGTGGTATCATACAGGTGGTATACTGGTGGTATCAGATAGGTGGTATACAGGTGATATACAGGTGGTTTACAGGTGTTATCAGACAGGTGATATACAGGTGATATGAGACAGGTGATATACAAGTATACAGGTGATGAGGTGCAGCAGCAAATATTGTACAATAAATTAAGTCACACTGGATATATAAAGGATGTGGGTCCATATAGTGTGTTAATGAGAGTGAGAGTGATGCTGTGCTTGGGAAGGTGCTGGGTGTAACATTAACATTAATAATCAGAATGTTAAGATATATGAACTAGATCTAAAACATTTTACTGGCCAGTATCTCATTTTCACTGTGTACACGCTCATGCCAGATTTCGGTATGGTATTATGTAAGCTAAATAAAACCTGTATAATGTATAATAAACACCGTATTCATATCAAGGTGTTACAATGCTTTTATTACTCTTATTATTTCTACACTTTAACACTACATGCCCACTTCTCCTCACACTTCCTCTGCTAGTTTCTTTGAGCTATGAAATAGTGAGTGAGAAATAATTAATATCAAATTACACCGGGATTTTGTTATCGCGGGGTTAATGCGATTGTTAATGGTGGACTGGTTTTTGGCTCAGGAGCTGGAATCAGCTCAGTGGGATTCCGATGGCAACACAAGTGCGAGCGCTGGCACTGACTGCCACAGCCAAGTTTACGTCCTGATTTGGCTCCGGTGAACAGCAGCTTGTTTTTTAAAGAGTTCTGCAGTCTAAATCTGCGCTGCTGGACGTAAGTGCTGCGCTGCGGAGCGCGGTTCTGAAATGATTACTGATTAAATTATTATGGAAGGCTGCTTTTATCATTTTGTGCTTTTTGCCTTAATGAGAGGTTTGTTAAATAGACATGTTTCTATTAGCAGCACATTTTAATAATTTAGAATTTGTTGCTTTTCGTATCGTCGTTAGGCTCCTCCCACTGCTTTCTAGAACTTTCTAGAACTTCATGTTTTATGTCCATATCTTATAGTCTAATTGTTAACAGAGATTTCAGAGTGATGTTTTTGTTATGGAACACGATACATCATCAAATCATCAGGATACACTGCAAAAAATGTTATCTTCACAATCAAAATGATCTTATAGCTAATTATTTGTTGTTGTTATCCTCATTATGTGCACTGTGTATTATATATATATATATACACACTTAATAAGGATACCTGAGTCTATAATTGGCTGCTGTTGCACAGTTCTCTCATTTACTTGCACTAATACTGCAAACTGTAGAAATGTTCTGCTTATATGGCTTTCAGTATATGGTACATTTTCTTAATTGACACATACACACACACACATATATATATATTTTTAGTTTTTTTTAAATATATTATTATATTATCTATACACATATCTATTTTCTCCCCTTTATTCTTCTTTGTTCTTCTTTATTTAGTACTTAATATTTATACTGTAGTTGTTAGTACATGAGGTGCAGAGTAAAAACTTCATTATACAGTGTAATTTATTGTGTGTATGACAATAACGCTTGAATCTTGAATCCTGAATATAATTGGTATATCCTAAATTATCTTTTTAAGATACTTATGAGATCATTTTAAGATTATTTTACTCATTTCCAGGCATATTTTATTAAGCCTTTGATTTTAGTAAACCTAATTCATTCACTATACTGACAAATAATTGGTATTTCAAGCATATTCCTGTAAATAACCTAAATCGTCTGCTAATATAGTGAGAAAACTTATTACAAAACCTTAAACTGCTGGTAGAAATGCCTAAAAAAGTTACATAATATTAAAATAAGCTTATGGGAATCTCAGAATCTGAATTTTAAGATATGTCTGATAAATATAAGATAAACGTACTTGCCACAATCTCATTTTTTGCAGTCTTTACGGGATGCCACAGATACTCACATATCTCATTTATAAAACAGGTTCTGTAAGAGAAACATACACTGAAAGGTTCTTTAGGGGAACTGAAGTGGTTCTCCTGTGGCTGTGTTCTTGTACAGCAGGCAGTGTTGATGCTGGAACCACATTACCAAACTCTTTCATCCTCAGACACCAGCCAGTTCAGTTTAATGTTGTGAATAACAGACAGAAATCTGACCTTCAAGATTAAATATGTTCATTTAAATCTCTTCATCTGCACAATGTGAATGTTATGTGTATATGCACATGTGGTTATGATGAAGTGTAAGTAAGTTACGTCCTCTACAGAGAAACACGTCTATACATTCTAATACACGACCACTTTATATACTGCTTATTTACATGGGGCACGTCACATATACACTTATACATGCTTCAGCACCCCGACTCATTTCAGTGTTCCTGTTGGGATACGTGCAAAGTAAATGTCCTCAGAGGAACACAACCGTAAAAACACAAACGCTGGACACTTAAGAATCATTAACTTTTAAATTTCTTATTTTTGCTACTTGCAATATTTTCCTGTTTTTCTCTTTCCTTTGCCAGTTTCAACGCAACAATGAGAGCTTAGCAAGTAAAGTGATCTTATATCTAGCTGATAGTTTAAGATTACTTTTTAGCAAATTTTAAGATTTTTATAAGACTCTTTATAAATCTTTACATGAATTTAGTCAGACAAATTGTCTCACTATTGTGATGATGGGAGGACTAAGCGGATGCTCGCAGATCTAAAAGCTATATCAGATTTATTGACCAGGGTCAGTGATGGAACGAAACACAATAACGCTAACAGATCGACAGTAGCAAGGGCGAACATAACTGACAGGGGAGACAGAACCAAAACCAAAAGAAACCAGCCAAACCAGCAATCAGACCAAAAAGGGATCAACAAAAGCAGAAACCAAAACCAAGCGAAGATCAAAAACCACAGGAACACGACCAAGCGACAATACCTTGCAAAGACTGAGGACAAACAAAGGAGCATATATACAGACATGTGTAAGGAGCAGCAGGTGAATACAATCAGTACTCTGGGCAGGAGGATCGGGAAGGCAGTTCATGATTGGTGGATTGAGAGCATGTGGTAATGACATCATGACAGGGTGCATGGTGGGACATGTAGTCCAAGGAGTTGACTGAGGCCGGAGGAGAGCCCGGAAGCCTGACAACTGCTTCTATTGCCTGATAATTTGGCCTGTTTCCGGCAAATATGCTAAAATAAGCAACCTACCTGGCAACATAGTGAGAAAATCATGTAAAACAAGCCAAATGTGGGTTAAATAATCTTAAAATTAGCTTTAAACAATCTCAGATTGAGAAATATAAGGTAAATTAACTAGATATAAGATCATGTTAAATACCAAGATCTTTTTTAGCCGTCTTGGAGTCCTTAATGTGTTGGGCTTTCCCCCGGATCCGAGGAGCCATGAACATCCCTGGCCCTCCTAATAAGCTAATAAGCTAATAGCATTGTTAATGCTAACATGAAACCCAATACATCAAAGCCCTGACTAACTGTATTTGCTATAGAGCAGGATTTCCCATGAAAGCTAGAACGCTAGACCTTCCCTGAACGTTTTTGGCTCTGTGTGTTTTGCAGTGCTCGTCTTGCTGATCGTGACGATGCGGCGGCGGCGGAAGGAGCCCCTGATCCTGGAGGACGAGCGAGACGTGCGGGAGAACATCGTCCGCTACGACGACGAAGGCGGCGGCGAGGAAGATACGGAGGCTTTCGACATGGTCACTTTACGCAACCTCAACATCATGCGCGATCCTAAAGTTCGACGGGATGTCACTCCCGAGACCCCCACGTTCTTCTCCTACCCACCATCCGCGGCCTCCAGGGCGGCGTACAAGACACTTCCGGATAATGTGCTCTTCCGGGAGTTCATCTGGGACCGGCTGAAGGAGGCCGACGTGGACCCTACAGCGCCGCCGTACGACTCGCTGCAGACCTACGCCTTCGAGGGCACCGGTTCGGTGGCGGACTCGCTCAGCTCGCTCGAATCCCTGAGCTCGGACTCAGAACAGAGCTACGACTACCTCAGCAACTGGGGGCCACGCTTCAAAAAACTCGCAGACCTGTACGGAACGGTGGAGGGGAGCGGCGTTTTCTCGTAGCCTCACAAAGGAACTAAGAACTTGCCAAAAGTCAGACTAGAGGAGCTGTACTTAGAAGGGTAAGGCAAAGTACCTGGATCAAACTAGCATTTTATAGCTTTACCAAGATGAATGTTTTAGAGAACTTGTCAGTTCCGGTGCGGGTGGAGAATGCGGGACGGTCCCTGGATCTAGATCACGGCAAGATGGTGAGAAAGATGGTGGGGAAAGAAAAACACATTTGAGATTAGGAGTCTGTTTGTTTACATGCTTAGGGTTTTAAGTGGTGTGACTTAATGAGGCTTGGCAGTTCAAATGCTGTGATCTGCCAGGCGGGAAAAGCTTTGAGGGAAGGACATGAAAAAAGTTTGACACCAGGCTTCTGGCCAGCCGCAGAAACTCGTCTCTGATGACGGGGACTTGATCTTTTCATCTTGTGACGCGGTAAAAAAAAAGGCCCCGGATCTTTTGCCGAGAAACTTTCCGGGATGTTTTCCCTTCCAGAAGAGCTCTTTCAACCGTGGACTGAAACTTCTCGTGCGTGAGCTTCGTCAAGAGCATTGATGTTTTTGTTTGACTTCCCATTCTTAATGGAACCTTCACCGGAACCTTCACCGGAACCTTCACGGATACCTGAATGTGTGAACAAAAACATTCCTTCCTTCAGGAAGGACAGTGGACTTTGCTTTTCTTCTTCTTCTTTGGTTTCGTTTGTCATGTTGTGCAGATGCTGATAGGCAGGGCCGGCTCTAGCCTCTTGGGGGCCCTCAGCAGGGTGACCACGCCGATGACCACACCAAGCTGTCCAAACTATATACATACGTAACTGGTTTATTGGGTGTTGATGATGCTGACATGCTCGTTTGGGGTTCTAATAAGTTGGAAGCGGAGGTCTCAGCATTCTGGATCTGGGGCTCTGTCTCAACAACAGCAGGAAACACGTCAAAGTTTAGAATTTAGACGTTATTCCGTGTACCTTAATCGTCTGTGTTGGTGTCTTATTAGCTTGGGAATTCACAGCCAATGTTCCGAGTACAGATTTTACCCATAGAGGACATAAGTATGGTTCCTCGACCTTCCATACTTAACAAACTCCTTTTCCACAGAATATTACAGAATTCCTAATGGCCTACACTAGAGTTAGGAGTCTTGCCCAAGGACCCTTATTGGTATAGTGTAGGGGAGTGTTTCTCAACCCTGCTCTGTCCAGGTGCCTTCCCTGCTCCCAACACACCTGATTCAATCTATCAGCTCATTAACAAGCCCTTTCAGAGCTGGAGGGGGTGAGTCAAAGCAGGGCGTCCAATAAAACGTTGAGGAACACTGGTGTTGGATGCTCACCCAGGTAGGGGATTGATCCCCAGCCTACAGGATGGGAAGCGGATGTGTTAGCCACTACACTATACCAATACTGGCAGTACAAAACCGAAATACACAGTAACGACCATACCAAGGGGAGTAGCGGAGACGAAAAGCAAAGCCAGTCTGAGATCAAAACCAAAGAGCAGTCCAACCAGGCAACCAATTCCAAGGGAGGAGACAAGAGGGAAACAGGCACGAGTCAAACCGGAAAAGTAGGCGAACAAACGGCAGAGAGAAAACCGCTCAGTGAGCAACCGGAGAAGCAGTACCTCGCAAAGAGGTGAGAGACAAGAGAGCACATAAATACAAACAGGGCAACGAGGAACAGGTGTGTGTGTTTAGAATTCCAGAGCGTAATAGCGGTTTGCGATTGGTGGAAGCGTCACGGAGCGGTGTAGTCTGGGGATTGGAGTCCGGAGGAACAAGGGAGTCCGGGGAACCACCCATAAGCATGACAAATGGGTCTTGCAGTGATGATATTCCCCTGGCTTTGGTGAACAACGTAACACAATTGTGGTTCAAACAACCAGTCACCATGCTGTCTACAAGGCAGCTGGGTGAACTCCAAGGACAAAGCCTGTGACTGACTGGTACAATAGATGGAGGGGATTAACTAGTACTAACTAGTACTAATACTAACCATTAACTAGTACTAACTAGTATTAATGCACCAAAACATATAGATTATCTTAGATTTAGGTACACAGTTCAGGTTCACAGTGGGGCAGTCGTGGGCTGGAGGTTAGGGAACCAGCCTTCAGACTGGAGGGTCGCACGTTCGATTACCTGAACCAACCAACTTCACGGACGGGTTAAATGTGGAAGACAAATTCCTCTGTGTGCAGCACACATGGCAAAAGTGACTCCAAACTGTCTACTCAGAGAATGATTGGCCTCACCTAATAAGAGGACGAGGCTGAAGTCGGCTTCCAATTCGTCAGCTTCTGGTTTGAATTTGCTTATTAAATCCAACACACAGGTGTAAAGGTGTATATATATTTCAGACTATACAAGCTGTATCTGACTATACAAAAATGAACTGAACAGGATGTCAATCTATATTCCACCTTAAGTACAGCGGTTCCGTTCTCACCATAGCTAGAACTGTGATAGGATGCTTTCCCATTGGAACATATTCCAAAATCTCATAGCGCCCCCTGCAGGAGTGGAGCATGTTTGACTGCAAAACATATGCCAGCGTGGAAGCTCACTTTTGGCCTTGCACCATGCTTGGCGAAGTGTCACAGGATTAGCATTCTGGGGCTAAAATCACTGATCAACATCAGTAAAACGGCATTAGCCACCTCCTCGTGGATAGGGTTTGGGTTTCACCTGCTTCGTCAGACGGACCCCAGATCCACAGCTTCTTGTCCTGCAAGCCAGAACGAACGCAACAACCAGCTTTAAGCTGATCTTTTCCCCACTCACTCCAACATCTTTGGCAGCATCATGGTACTGTAAAGTGGTTAGGGGGCCCCCTGGTGGCCACTGCTTAGTGGCTTGTTAAATAGAGCCGACACTGCTGGCAGGTCTACCGTAGGTCTGGTTTGATTCCTGGCGGTGCGGTGGTTTGGTGTTCTACAGACGTGACAGTGTGGAAGTTCTGTTTAGCTGTTCTAAATGTCATGAATTGTAACGCAGTGGGTTAGATATGCCTGGAATGGGAACGATTCACAACCTTCCTTTTCCCGTTTTCCTTTTTCTTACATTTGTAAAAGGATTACACCTCGCTTACTCTTCAAAAGAGATGTTCCGAGGTATTTTGTTACGTATCCTTAAACACGACTAAGAGATTTATGACGCAGCCACCTCTGAAAGGAAAGGCCTAATTCTGAATTCGGCATTCACCGAGCTTTCTGAAGGGAATGCAGGGCGGCTGTTATTGAAATACCTCCAGCAGCCGGAGCGGAATCAAGGACGGTCACTGCTTATGGTGTGTATTGATGAGGAGGAGGAAAAAAGGGGGGCAGAAGGTGGAGGAGTTCTCCAGTGCTGAAATGGAATGCCTTGTTTAGCTGTTGCTACTGAACGTGTTATGATCAAGTCTTTTCTCTAATTTATTTGATAGGAAAGAAAGAATGTGAAGAATGTTCGGAATCTTTCTTTCTTTTCTTTTTTTGCTGACAATAAAAAGGACATCGGTTCCTCAAAGACCTCGGAGATGCCTCGGATTCTTTTGAAGGTGGGGGAAACAGAGGAAGCATCTCCGATATGTCGCACGCTGTTTACTGTGATTACCTTATCAAGGTGAAGCAGCTCGGGGGTTTACGGTACGAGACGAAAGAAAAGAGGAAGGAGAAAAGACTCCTTTTCCTGGCTCCCAGGGAGGGGCCCCGCATGGAGCCGCCTCTTTGCCCGCTGATGAAAAGCCCGAGCCCACGAGCAGACATTTTCTATGCAGGGTTTGCGCGTGGAGAGAGAGAGGGAGTCGGCTGTTTGTTTCTCATCTCCTCTCGAAAGGGCTTTGTAGTTGAAAGGCGAGCCAGAGACAAAGCACTGGGGCTGGCGTTCCCCGCTGAGCCGCGTGTGATGGGCTGCACCCAGCTCGCGTGTGAAAACGAGCCTCTCCTCTTAGTCTTATGCACACAAGCTCAGATTTAAAATGGTCAGTTACATGTTCCCACTCACTCAACATGCATATCCTCACTTACCCTGAACCTCATGTCCGTTATGAAGAAGTCCTGCCCGTCTCCGGGATTCACACAAACCAGGTCAGGAAAAGTTGGGATGGTGTATGAAGCACCAACACACTGCAAAACAGTCACATCCTGGCAGGTAAAACGACCTTATATGTGGTTGATAATTATGTATATATGTTATATAACCAGACCGTTTTTATTTGTTTAGGTGATTTTGTAGGCCTAGATACTTTTGCTTGTTTTAAGCCTGCTTTTAAATCAGCAAAATTTTTAAAC
The DNA here is from genome assembly GCA_034552555.1 of Semaprochilodus insignis. Lineage (NCBI taxonomy): Eukaryota > Metazoa > Chordata > Actinopteri > Characiformes > Prochilodontidae > Semaprochilodus > Semaprochilodus insignis. The sequence goes on from CM067497.1 coordinate 940,375, forward strand.
AAATTAAAACAAAATCAAAACAAAATCAAGGAAACTAACAAACTAAGAAACGACTGTGAACAGGGTAACAAAAACTACAGACATGGAGACAAAACACCAAACAGGAACAGAGGGAACAGCAGGGAGTATAAATGAACAAGGACTAACAAGGAACACCTGGGAAGGGGCGGAGCTACAAACTAAGGACAGGCGACAAGAGGGTGGAGACAGGAGGAGCAATAACCAAAACAAACAGAAGCACATGGAACAGGACAACAAAAAGGTACATGGAAATATCAAGAGATAAAGAGACAGGACGTGACACACAGTGAGAAAATTTGGCTTACTAAAATTATTTAAGTAAAAATGTCTCAGTAATTTAAGTAACCTTCTAATAAGCCTACAAATCTTAAATTGGCTTACTAAAATCATGTAAAACAAGTTCAGATTGTGTTGAAATAAGGATAAATTAGGTTAAATTGTTAAAAATAACAATTTCAATTAATTTTAACTTCTTATTTTGAAACTGTTTTATGCTATTTTAAGATTTATTTAATATATTTCCAGGTTTGTTAAATTAAGCAAAATTATTTGCCAATATAGTGAGAAGAATTGGTTTACTAAAATCACATGAAACAAGTAAAATGACCTCAAAATGACACTTTCAAGATATTTCAGTTAGGTACAAGATAATTTTACTTTCTAAGATATTTTTCTGCCTGTGCAAAATAAAAAGCAGTGATTAGTGCACTGCAAAAATGAGATCTCGAGTATAAGTAGCTATCTTTGTTGTTTTTCAAAATAAAAGTATTCTTCCATTGATACTTTTACTAGCTAAAATCACTTGAAACAAGTGAAACAACTGAGCAAAGTAAAAAATCAAAGAAAAAAGTGAAATAAGTGAAAAAATTAAATATTAGTAAGTAAAATGATCTCATTTTTAATTGATCTTAAATTATTATTTGAAAATTGTTGGAAGCTCATTTTAAGATTCTATATGTAGGATTTCCATGTATATATATATATATATATATATATATATA
>CM067497.1:951388-966441 GCA_034552555.1 Semaprochilodus insignis
GGTGGACGATTCTCAGTCCAGCAGTGACACTGAGGTGTCCAGCAGCACTGCTGTGTCTGATCCACTCACACCAGCACCACACACACTAACACACCACCACCACGTCAGTGTCACTGCAGTGCTGAGAATGATCCACCACCCACATAGTACCTGCTCTGTGGTGGTCCTGTGGGGGTCCTGACCATTGAATACAGGGTAATAAAGTACACAGAGAAACAGATGGACTACAGTCTGTACACATACAGAAGTAGTGTTTCTCAGTGTGGCGTCGGGCCGCCATGTTGGCTTCACTCATAAGACGATTTCACCAAGATGTACACCAACAGATACTTTCAGCAGTGCTTTCTGTACTTCAGTCCTAAGTTGATACGCTGATGTATAGGCCACAGGGAAGCCGGACTAAAGTGTCCTCAAATAAGGTAGTACAGTTTCTGGAGGATACATTAAACCGCACATACATGCTTATTTATTCCATCCATTGCCTCTACCTTACTTTTCTGGATCGAATTGAATAAAGTATTAATTGGATTAGGGAGCAGCCCACCAAGCCGGATGTTGCTTAGGGCCACCAAATTTTCAGAAACGGCCTTCGGTTTATACACAGGATGATCCGGGAAGCTAATTGATTGTCTGGAGGATCAAATTGACCTCAAACTCGGCATGATTATCCTGTAGTGTGGACCAGTGACTGAACCGAGCTTACCTGGGAATGAACTGAACACTGCGTATTATGTCACGTCAGGTCAACTATTGCTAATATATACCCTATAGAGATGAATTGATTAGGCTACAGATACAGATGTTCATACTGAATTCATCTTACAGTATGAGTTTTGTCATTGTGTTTACATCAATCTGCCATAAGAAAGCACAGATAACAACATACACAGTAAACCATACAAAAATTTCCATTTTTATGAAACCAATAAATCATAAATATCTGTTTACAACATGCATTTAAGGTGGTAGTAACTTCAGGCTCCTACAGGTGGCGCTGCATGAGGATGATGGGGCTATAAATCCCTGCGGGGTGTGAGTGAGGTGATCCATAGTCAAGTCAACATTTATTTATATGCGCTTTTACAACAGATGTTGTCACAAAGCAGCTTTACAAAGGACCTGGTGTTCGAGCCAACCGAGGGCGACAGAGGCAAGAAGAAACTCCCTCAGTTCAAAAGGAGAAAGCTCGAGAGGAACCAAGACTCAAAAGGGGAACCCATCCTCCTCGGGTCAACACCAGATAACAAGACAAGCAAAGGAAAGGAGCGTTCAGTGTTTGTAAGGTAGAGGAGTGAATGTCTGATTAGTCTGTAATTAAGTAGTCGGGTCATCGGATGGGTCAGCAGGACACAGGTCAAGCTTCCACAGTGCAGGCTGTCTCTAGATTGGGAAGAGGTGCTACAGTGCAGGGAATGTCTACAGGGAATTCTCTGGTCATGCAGATATTACTAGCACAATGTTAGCGGCAGTGGATAGAAGAAGGCACATACCAGTGACATGAAGGATCTGGGAGACCTACACTAACCAATGGGTTGCCTGTCATGTGACCCAAAAACTAGCGAGCAGTGATGTCCTCCATGAGTCATCCTGTTAGTGCAGCACCACTGGCAGACGGCTGCACCACGCAGGACTACATGTACACAGACCGTTACCACGACTGTCCTTAACACCACGTCACCGTCACCAAAGACTGCAATGGTGTCGTACCAGACTGTCATGGAGTGACTCAGAATGGCAGCGGGTCATCTTCAGTGACGAGTCCCGCTTTTGTCTCGGTGGAGACGACCAACGAATCCGTGTGTGGAGGCACCGTGCTCAGCACCAAGATGAACGGTTTGTTGCCACCCATCACAAGTCCAGAAGGCCTGGTGTCCCTCCACCTCCACCCCTACCGCACCATCTGCAGGAACTGTGTGAGGATATTCAAGCTGCTTGGGATGGATTATCACAGGACACCATTAGGAACCTCTACAGCTCCATGCCGAGACGTCTGGCATGTTGGGTTAGCAAACACCGTGGCCCGACGCCCGACTGCCAGTTCTGAGGCAGTCCAGCAATACAGATTCACCCTCACCTTAAAGAACATGCCCCATGAGCCATGAATCCGTGCCGAGATGATGGAAACCGGGAATTTTGTAAATCTAAATTAACCCTGATATCATGGCTACACTGCTGGCATCAGAGGTGAACTGAAAGGTGATTAGCGTTCCGTGTTTGTCTCTTAGGGAGTCGGGATTAGCCTGGCAGGAGAAACTTAGGATTTCTTTTCCTGAAAACTTTCCAGGCGTCTCTTTGCCAGTGGTTCTACATGTCCCGCAGGAGCCGATGGGACGGTTTTCTTCAGCAGCTTCTCTGCAAAAAATAGAAAGGGGAGGAGAACGAGATCAAAGAGTCCACACATGGCCATGTTTTATTCTCTTTCTCTTTCTGGGCTCTTTCTTTCTTTCTGTCTTTCGCTCGCTCGCTCACTTGCCTTCTGTCTGAGAAGACCTGAGGGACGTTGAGGCCTGAGGGCTGGCGATGGCTCCCCTAAATTAGGACCAACCTGTCCAGCTCCACACCATATGAATAATTCTGTTGTGAGGTGTAACTGAAATGGCTTGATCTGCAGGCTCTTCATGGGGTGGAAGCAGCTGGTTCCAGACCGGGGCAGGACTCTGAGAGAAGCTGGTTATGTCCCAGGAGCCAGCGTAATCTGTGGTTGGATACCATCAATAAGATAAAGCCATGTTTTCCAGGATGTAGGATTAGTTTAATTGGCTAGTCCAGCCTTGCAGGTTTCTGTGGTGGTTCCCCTGGCCAGGCCCTGCCCATTCCTGTCAAGTCTTACATTCTGATGTGTTAGCTTAGCTCCACCCCTTGTCATGTCACTCACTTTCATGCAAGACATTACCAGCACTGTACCACCTCTTCCCAATCTATGGATCCCATCACTCACACCCTGCAGGGATTTATAGCCCCAACATCCTCATGCAGTGCCATCTGCAGGAGCCTGAAGGTACTACCACCTTAAACATGCAAGGGGACTCATCATATATATATATATATACACATACACCCCTGGACGCCACAGAGCTGTTTCTGAGTGAGTGTGAGATAATGACCACACTAAAGGCCCCACGCGAGGAAGAAAGACGGGCTAATTAAATTTTCCTCTGTTGTTTATTTCCAGTGTGTGTTCAGTGTGCTCCCAGATGTTTGGACTATGCTAATTACTGAGTGATTATCATTTTATTTCAGCCATTAATTTCTCTGACTTCTAGTTACAAGTTCAAAACAGACGCATCTCATCAAAGCGGAACCATTAAGTGGCGGTACCACTGTGAAACTAATCACTTTGAATTAACCTCCTAACGAATTCCGAGACCAGACTAAACAAACCCGAAGCTCAATGTGACAGGTACACCTGAGTACTCGTCCGTTCCCTGACAGCTCAGGAGCGTGGAAAGCTCATTAAACCCTCAGGGAACCGAGTGAACAGTAACGATATGTGCGTGTATGACACTAAACCTGAGTGTTTATATTAAACATCCAGCAGAGCTTGAATATAAACGGTAAGATATGAATATTATAAAACACAGCTAAAACAGCTGAAAAGGCCTATCTGAGCACGGTGAGGGCGTGGCTAATGAGCAGCCTGATTGACAGCATTCTGTCTGACACTCCTAGCCTGCTTCGCCCCCATTCAGAACATTCAACACATTTTCTAGCATTTATTATTGAGTATTACGAACATTGTAGAAGCTCATAGAGGATCTTTGGGTATCATTGAGTATTATTGAGTATTACTGAGCATTATTAAAAAGATTACTGGGTATTATTGAGTTTAACTGAGTATTATTGGGTATTACTGAGTATTACTGAGTATTATTGAGTATAATGGAGTATTAGTGGGTATTATTGAGCATTACTGAGTATCAGTGGGTATGTTTGAGTATTACTGAGTATTAATGAGTTTAATGGCGTATCAGTGGGCACTACTGAGTTTTAGTGAGTATAATTGTGTGTTATTAAGTATTATAGAGTAATTGGAGTATTACTGTGTATTACTGAGTATTAGTGGTATTACTGAGTATTACTTAGTATTATTGGTATTACTGAATATTAGTGTGTATTACTGAGTGCTAGTGCATATTATTGAGTATTACTGAGTATAATGGAGTATTACTGGGTATTACTGAATATAATGGCATATTACTGGGTATTACTGAGTATTAGTGGGTATTAATGAGTATTACTGAGTATTATGGAGTATAAAGGAGTAGTAGTGGGTATTACAGAGTATTAGTGAGTGTAATGGACTATTAGTGGGTAATACTAAGTATTACTGAGTATAATGGAGTAGTAGTGGCTATTAGTGAGAATAATGGAGTATTAGTGGGTATAATTGAGTATTATTGAGTATTACTGAGTATTAGTGGGTATAATTGCGTATAATGGAGTATTTTCCACAGCTGTGGTGTTGACTGGTGTAAACCGTGAATGTGTATATAGTGAGGGACACTGAGAGCGGTGTGATGGACGGATCTGTAATTAACTACTGTTCACACTTCTCTGTATGTTTGTCATCATTAGACACAGATGAGCTGAGCCAAACTGAGGATGTGTGTGTGTTTAACATGTAGACACAGAAAACACTTACATGCAACACAGAGCAAACACATTTCTCTCTCTCTCTCTCTCTCTCTCTCTCTCCTTGGTGATGTCAGAGTCAGCTCTTTTAGGTAAATGTTGGTAACAGACTCTCATTAAACAGCTATTGTTTTTTTTATTTCTTCCTTTTGTAAATTGAGACAAATCAACCATATTACACTTAACACTCAATAACTAATTTATTATTAAATAATATAAACTCCAGGTCTACATGAGACAGGCAGCATTCAGATTTCTGCTTTGTAACTGACCAATAACCTCACTGAATAAAGCCCAAACTTCATGTTGCTGTTCAGGTCACTTTACCTGACAATATGAACATACATAATCAAGAAGAAAATTTTAAATCCTTCATCTAATTACATATGAAGTTTCAATGTCGCTCCAAAAGTGTTCTGGTGTAGGTGCCGTGGTCTGTTTTCACACATATGTAGAGTAAGGGTATACATATGCACTGAAGTCTGAATGAAATCTGAAAGAAATCAGAGTAAGGGTTTAAATGCGGTGATAAATCCAAATACTGTGCTAAAATCCAGCTCTCTTCATCAGATTTAACAATCAGATCCCAATTTCCTTAACCAGGGTATTTGCAAGACCACTTGAATAATCAGATAACTGTAGAAATAGGATTAGGATATAGATTATTAAATGCACATGAATATTACATGCTTCTCAGATTACTGAGTAAGATCTGGCTCCTCCTGCTTGATGTCTTAATCTACTGCTTCTTGTTTCAGTCTAATTTTCTCCTTAGTGGTGTTTATGTACCCATGTTTCCATGGTTTTACCTGCCTTTGTTTGATGAGTGATCTTGTGATCGCTACATTTTGAAATCTCGCAGTTCTGCAGTATTTAAACAACAAACGTAATGTACTTTTGTTATTCAATTAATTAGAAGTTGTATTAAGGATTTAATGGAAGTTAAACGATAGACAATGTCCCTAATGATAGATAATGTCCCTAATGGGGCCAATTTTGGGAACTAAAAACTGGAACCATGCCACTTAATGAGGAGCCATTTGGGAGCTGAAAGAGAGGACAGTAATAACGGGAGCTGGAACTCCAGAGCAGGAGTAATGAAATGTGGGTGGATTCAAATAACTCTAGATCAGCAAAGCAAACCTTGAAAGATCCACTCAAGAATTTTAACGAAAAGGTTGAAAAGGTGAATTTTCAGTGGCCAAAAGATCATAGGGGTCAGACTCTTTCACGTTCTGTATAGACCACAGAGGCTGAAGAGAGAGTGAAACAGTGCCGTCAGTAGATTACTGGTTCTGATCAGATCGACTGATGCAGTGTTTAATATTTTGATCTGTTTTAGATCTGAATAGATCACTGATGCCTCATGGCACTCCTGACCTTTGTCTTATTATTGTTATTATTATTGTTCTCCTTCTGTGTATCTTAAAGCTTTACTGTAGAATAAAACTGAAGACACCAAACTATAAAATAGCCCTCATGGAATTATACAGTCCACCTTGAAACCCTCCAGAATGGATACAGGAGGATGACCCAGCTTTCTTAACCTGCAGTGGAGCTGATAGAACAAGGTTTATTTCTAAGCAGGTTTGGAGCAATTCTATTGGTCGGTCCCTCATGAATATTCATTAAACTGAAAGGAGAACTAGAGCTTTTACACTGTGCAGAAAAAGAGATCAAAGTTTTACACCACTAAATATATATTAGAGGTGGAGATATGGAGAAATATCATACTGTGGTACATCAAGAGGATATGTGGTATATCAGGGTATGTACTGGTTCAGACTCATCAGTTGGAGCTGTTCAGTGTACGACTGTAGAGTCGTACAACTACATCCATTTAGAGGGGTGTACCTAAACTTTTGACTTTGGTAGTGTATATTAACACTATGAGCTTTATATCCAAAATTAAAATAACAAATATAATGATTATTTTTCTATATGCTTTATGATAAGGTGCTTCAAATTAAAACATGGTGTAAAAACATGGTGCTGTATTTGCTAATAACACAGGTTTGCTCATCACACTACATATAAATATATATATGTATATATAAGTATATATACCACACGCTATACAGCGGCGATATATAGATATATATTATTAATTTTATTTTTGGCAGAAAGGATGACAAAAGGAATTGTGTTGTGTATAAATTCATTATGTTTAACTGGTTCAAAGTTAGATCTAAAAAATGTTTGTCATTTTAGACTAAAACCCTTTAGCTTGTTTTTATGGACTACAATTATGTTCATATTATTAAAACCGATGATTCAATATTCCAAGATCATCATAACACTTCCCAAATTTTACCAAACATTTCAGTGGTGGCAGTTTGAGCTCATTTTGAGCAGAATTTAGAAACACTAGCCAGTACATGGTTAGCAAACACAGCTACAATGAGCATATTTTTCATTAAAAGTTTAGAAATTTTGGGTTCCGGTAGCAACAGTTCCTAATGTTCCTAAAATCATAGTAACACATGACATCGAGTGTTATTAGCTTTAATAATACAGTGGCCAACATAAATTATGATATACAATTTTCCAAGTTACATCACTGTATATTAACTTATGTAACTTGTAACTTGCTGTATAGTAATGAATCGTTTATAAGAACTTATAAGAACCAAATTCCCACCAGGATACAGCACCAGCCCAGCTCCTCCCCTCTTCACCACACTGAGGCTGAATCTCAAATACCTCCCTGCCCCCTACAAAGTGCACTACCCCTCTCTGATTCCTACAAAGTGCACTACCCCTCTCTGATTCCTACAAAGTGCACTACCCCTCCCTGCTCCCTACAAAGTGCACTACCCCTCCCTGCTCCCTACAAAGTGCACTACCCCTCTCTGATTCCTACATAGTGCAGTAGAAAGTCAAATACTGGCTCCTGCAGCCCAACAGTAATTCTGGGCTGAAGACCAAAGGTTATCTGGCATCATATGAAATTACGTTCATCTTGGTGCTGACCACGGTGCCTCCACACACGGATTCGTTGGTCGTCTCCACCAAGACAAAAGCGGGACTCGTCACTGAAGATGACCCGCTGCCGTTCTGAGTCACTCTGTAACAGTCTGCATGCATGTAGTCCTGAGCATCCTGCTTCTCGGAGCCCTGCGATGAGACCCCTCTCAAGCTCTTCCAACTGCAGGAATTGCTATTCAAACTCTTCTCTGAGGTATATACTACCAACACAACAGCACGAGTCAGAATGGAAAGCACGCCCCAACAGGACGACCTTATATAGTCAGTCAGGTACAGGGATAAGGCCCATCCTTGCTTACACCATATGTGCGGCTGAGCGTGAAACTTGAATCATTAGCATGTCTCACCATGTCAGACCTACACACCAAGTTTCATTCCTGTGGGTTGATTCCTTCTGGGTGCACCACACCATCCTGTACCTCCAGTCCAGCTTTAATGAGGATAACGTCTGTAGAAAGTTCTCCTGCACTTCAGCGCCGATACACAGTCAGCTGAGACATCATCCAAACTCCTACAGATTCTGTTCCTGTGCTTTCTATTCCCCCCTCTCTCTCCCTTGTTCCTCGATTCAAAGCTCAACACACTCCTCCGAGACGGCGTCTTCTGCTTCCCGGCTCAGGTCCTTTCACACCTTGTTTGTATTTACCGAGTATGTTTGCGTGACGAATCCTCTGAAGGCCCTCTCCGCGCCGCAGAGATGAGGCTGATTGCTGTCGTTTGGTCTCCCTCATGCCTCGGAGTCGACATTAACATATCATTAGCTCGTTCTGGAACTGTTCATTCAGAAAATTAGGCCTCCCCCAGGACCTTCAGCTGTGTCAAGAAGCACAATGAAAAACCCAAGAAGTAAAATTTCCTCTTCTTTGCTTTTAGACAACACTTTATTTTCATGGTGCACTGTGGGTACTTTTTAGATGCTCACCTGCTATATATATTCCAAGTAAGCATCTGTATGTATACTGTGTGTGTATATATATATATATATATATGTATATAAGCTCACCAGCCAAAAAATGAGTCCCCTTGTGTGTTTAAGGTAATAGTATCTTCAGGCTCCTGCAGGTGGCGCTGCACGAGGATGATGGGGCTATAAATCCCTGCGGGGTGTGAGTGATGGGATCCATAGATTGGGAAGAGGTGGTACAGTGCAGGGAATGTCTCGTTCCATGTGTGGTAAATGGCTCCAGAGCAGATGTTAATGATTGGCTAAAAGGAGTGACTGCATTTGGGCGTGTCAAAGACCATAGTGTGAAGGAAGTAGCTGAATCTGCAGGTGTATGGAAGCGTACGGTCATACGGGTCTACCAGCAGTGGATAAAATCCCAGTCTACAGGGAATTCTCCTTGCAATTGTGCCAGGGAAGGCATCCACCAAATCTGGAAACAACTGCGCAATTCTTTGGTGTAGGAGTGTCTGAACATTGCTGTGGCCTACATCCAGAAACTTCCAGTCTAAAATGCCAAATCCAGTCACAACTGTTTGGTGCTCGTGGAGGCACTACATGCTGTTAGGTACGATTCAGTCACAGGGGATAGATAATGTGTGTTTGGGTTCCACTTTCCCCAAACACGATTTTTCCCCACACACTGTATGTACGTATTTACCCTCAGTCTGCAGTGCTCTGTTAGAGCTCCTGTGTCCTTAAGCCCCGCCTCCCCATGAGCCCAGTGTGCTCTGATTGGTCAGCTCGCCTACTCTGTTCTGACTGGTGAACCACTAGAGTGGCTGAAACTGGTACGGGCATTTTGCTACACGTTCCGCCCCTACAGGCAGCCAATAAGGATTGTGTTACGAGATGATGTCACCTTTTAACAAGGCGTTTCAGGCAACTAAGGAAAGAGTTTCTCCCTCTGGCATGTAGTTTGGGCTACATAACTGTGGAGAATGTTTGCATTCACAAAACGCTCCGGAACACTCTAAAGAAAACAGGAAAACCGGAAAAGCAGAACAGATTGTCTTTCAAGGGGACCTATTAGACAGGTCCGGCATTCATGTGCAGGTCAGTTTGACATACACCAACCTCATTCCAGACTCCTTCATGAAAAGATTTTTCACAGATGGATAACGACGTTCCACACTTCCCACATTGTTCAGGAATGGTTTGAGGAACTTGACGAAGACCAATAGGTGCTGCCCCCCAAATCCCCAAGATCTCTGTCCGCTGGAGTCTGATCTGAGGTGCCACCGTCTTGCACATTACAGGGCTTACAGGATCTGCTGTGAGTGCCTTGGTGCCAGGTATTACGGAAGCCTTGTAGATTCCCTGCCTCGGTGGGTCGGAGCTGTTTCAGCGGCAAACAAAGGCCTATAAAGAGGTCACAATGTTTTGGCTCTTTGGTGTACATCCACATGAAAGAAAAAAGTCCAGGAATTATTGCATGGCACTTCTTCTTTCATACCTCCGTCTAATTACATACCCAGATGTCTTAGTTGCAGCATTTAAAGCATTCCGGAATACCAACAAATCAGTAGCTAAATTGAACTGACATCCAGGTAACATCTCAATGCCATGGAAAATATGACTTTCATTTGCAGTAGCTTCTATTTTCTGCCAGGATTTAACGAGGCTAAATACACGTCGAGCAGAAATGTCAAAAAAGAAAGATATAATTACATATTTATGCAGAATTCCTGCCCGGAATTTCATTTTCCTTTTATTCTACTGTCAAGCGCATAATTTGAACAACAAATCCAATCAAACAAAGCAGACATGCGGCTGATGCCTCATTCCTACAGGCCCAATGTGGACACAGTTCTCCTCTTCACATCCATCATACTTGAATGATCAGAGAGGGATCTACCCTCAGGGTTACAGAACTGCCAGTGGGAACATTCAGGCAGCCAGAACTTGATCCAAACACCACCCGTGTCACAAATTCATTCATTCATCTTCTAAGCTGCTTATCCTCCTGGATCTCAGGGGGTTGCTGGAGCCTATCCCGACTCTCATTGGGCAGAATGCAGGAAACATATTAAGGAAAGGTGGTCTGCATGACTGTGGAAGGAACCCAGAGCACCTGGAGAAAACCCACACAGACACGGGAAGAACATGCACACTGCACACAGAAGGGACCCTGGACGCCCCAGGTGGGAATTGAAGCCAGGCCATTCCTGCTGCACCACGGTGCCACCTGCCCATGTTACCGGGAATTATCCATGGACTACACTGTGTTACAAATGTGTGTTTTGTCCCTGTTCCGGGTTCTAAGTGTGTTCTATTAACTCCTTTGGTCTAACATGTACAGTAAGTGGCTACTGGTCCCTGTAAACTCTGCTTCTGTGTTCAGGACAATGATGTTCTGAAGAGTTCTCTATCATCCAGAACATCTACATTCAGTGCTGACCAGACTTCAAGTAGCTTCTGGTACTGTAAAAACTCTCCAGACGTTTATAGAAATGTCTGGAATGTTCTAGAACTTTGAGGAACTGTTTAGAACTGTCTAGAATGGTCTGGGACTGTCCAGTAGTGTACATAGCATTATAAATCCAGGTGTGTTAAACAGCTGTTTCAGGTGATGCTCCAGCTGAGTGACTGGGTAGTGGATACAGAGCTACAGGTCATTTAGAGGCATCAAGAGGCTGCAGCATCCGGCAGACGCATCCTGCTCCGTCTGTAGACCAATTTATCCAGACCAGAGTGGAACAGTACTCCGGGAAAGCATCTGCTAATAGGTACGAGGCCTACAGAGCGTACTTCAGCATGCCTGTCGGGGGTCAGGACAAACCGTGGGCTCCTCATTTCACGTGAGAGCACTGCAGGAGAACTCTTGAAGGTGAGGTGGACGAGTGCTGCTCACTTAGATGCTTTGAGGATTCATATACCCATCATCACCCACTCAAAAGAAGAGCTGCACCCAGAAGGAATCAACCCACAGGAATGAAACTTGGTGTGTCGGTTTGACATTGTGAGAGATGAGAATGAGTCAAGTTTCACGCTCGGCTGCGCATGTAAACGTAAACAAGGACGGGTCTTATCTCTGTACCTGACTGACCCAACAGCCACGATTACAGACATCCAGCGAGCAGTGATGTCCTCCATGAGTCATCCTGTTGGTGCAGCACCATTGGCAGACGGCTGCACCACGCAGGACTACATGCACACAGACCGTTACCACGACTGTCCTTAACACCACGTCACCGTCACCAAAGACTGCAATGGTGTCGTACCAGACTGTCACGGAGTGACTCAGAACGGCAGCGGGTCATCTTCAGTGACGAGTCCCGCTTTAGTCTCGGTGGAGACGACCAACGAATCCGTGTGTGGAGGCACCGTGGTCAGCGCCAAGATGAACGGTTTGTTGTCACGCGTCACACGTCCAGAAGGCCTGGTGTCACTCCACCTCCACCCCTACCGCACCATCTGCAGGAACAGTGTGAGGATATTCAAGCTGCATGGGATGGATTATCACAGGACACCATTAGGAACCTCTACAGCTCCATGCCGAGACGTCTGGTGTGTTAGGTTAGCAAACACGGCGGCCCGACGCCATACTGAGAGACAGACTTCTGTATGTGTAGCTCAATAAATATTGATCATATCAGTCTAAATTTATCATCAGTTATTGATCCTGGTAACCTTTATCTTCCTTCCCCATGGTGGACTTTACTGAGGGAAGGTGCTGGATTTGTGAGGTGGGGGGGTCTTGAACACCGTGTGTATGTATGTGTCTGTGTGTGTGTGTGTGTGTGTGTGTGTGTGTGTGTGTGTGGTCTCTTCTCTGATACAGATCGAGCCAATTACTTTCTCTTTGTTTGCATGTGCTGGCATTGTGCTGCCGTCAGCAAGCTCGTCACGATTCCAACAAATGAATCCAAACAGTACAAGGAGATTAAGGTTATCGGTTCACCTTGAATCTCCCTCCTACAACGGTTTACATACGGGCTATCTGCTCGGGATCGGACCAACCCGGCCGCTGACTTTGATCCGTGGTAACTCGGGCTCTTAAACCCTGGCCTTTCAGCCTCCGGCAGGGACAAAACTCCTCAATGTCAGCGCCCGCGCTCCTCAGCATGTCCGCCGCTCCGCTTGCCATGCAGTGCAGGAGCTCCGGCTCTGTTTAGTATTCTCCCGCTCCGGTTTCCTAAAGGTTACCAAACCTAATTAGACATTTATGCAGGATCTTCAAAGGTCCTGGCGTTATTAATGATGTGCTACCGCAGCAGACTGCATCCCTGCCTCTCTCCCTCTTTCTCTCTCTCTCTCTCTGCATCCCTGCCTCTCTCCCTCTTTCTCTCTCTCTCCCTGCATCCCTGTCTCTCTCTCTCTCTCTGCATCCCTGCCTCTCTCTCTCCTTCTTTCCCTTGCTCTATCTCTCTCTCAGTATCTCTCATTCATGCTGTCTCTCTCTCCCTCTGTCTCTCTTTCTCTCTGCATCTCTGACTTTGTTTCTCTCTCTTTCTCTCTTCTTTCTCTTTCTACATTCTCTCTCTTTCTCCCTGCATCCCCCTTTCTCTCTCTCTCTCTCTCTTTCTCTCTCTCTCTCTATCTCCCTCCCCCTCTCTTTGTATCCCTTCCTTTCTCTCTCTCTCTCTCTCTCTCTCTCTCTCTCTCTCTTTCTCTCTCACTTCCTGTCTCTTTCACTCTGGATCATTCTCTCTGAATCCTTGCCTTTCTCTCTCTCTCTCTCTCTCTCTCTCTCTCCATCCTTCTCTCTGCATCCCTGCCTTTCTGTTTCTATCTCTCTCTCTTGATTTGTGTGTCTGTCTATAGTCTGTGTGAAACTGACCAGTAGACACTCAGTAAGTCTCATAGCATCAGAAACCTTCCATCCTTCGTTCAGTCGGCTCGGAGACAGATGTGTAATGGTGAGTAAGGTGTTTACAGCTGCTGAAGTTGGTGCAGTTGTTTGGAGAGCGGCGATGAGGAACACATAAACCTGTTTATTCATACAGTCTGAGACTTTACAAGACTTTACACCTGCTTCAGGCAGCAACACAATTCATCCACATCCACATAACATATATTAATAATCTCTAATAATTTTAGCACTCTAAATTTAAACCCTCTTTTATTATTATTATTTATTTTTTCTATTATTATTATTATTTTAATTTATATTTTATTGTTTTTTTATTTTTATTAGTTTTTATAATCCTTTTTTTAGACTTATTATTTTTAGTATTTTTGCCTTCTTAATTACATCATATTTATTTTATCTGGTTGGATTTTATTCTCTAATTGTTTGTGTAGTCTTTTACAATTTAGTGTAACCTGATTATTATAGAGAGAGCTGGACGTATTCATATACAGATAGATATTGTGTTGTAAGCAAGTGGCTTTAAATATCTGGAGGTCCTCAATAAAGTCTGTTATCAGCTAATGGAAATATTAGACGTAGATGGAATACATCCTGGAATCTGACATCATTTTCCATAAGGACAGAGAGACGGAATTACCTCTGCCTTTAACTGTACAGGTGGAATACTGTTTTTTCACAGTACGTGATCTGTATTTGCTCTGAATTGTCCTCCCACTGGTTCTCCTGAGACTGATAGAGTCTGCAAGTTCTGTCAGCACTGTGCTGCACAGCTTTCCTGCCAAAGTTCACAGAACACACTGACTGCTAACTGAACTGTCCTCTGTTGATTATCAGCTCACATACGTCTTCATGCGGTTCTAATCAGAGCCATTATGGTCAGGTGTGAAATCAGTCTGCACACGGTCTCGGCGATGGGACTGATGATGGTAATTTGGCTCAGAGGTGGAGCTGTGAAGTAATCTGCCAGTCGGTGGAGGGAGCGGGGCAGCAGAGCAGACAGCTCTAAGTGTGAGTGAGTCTAAATGTTATTAATGGTACTGATGCACAGGACGTGTTTGGAGTTGGGTGCGGTTAATCTTCAAGCGTTCCACACTATTCTCCAGATATCTTGTGCTGAGGGCTGATTGGAATCTTTGTAGAGATTTAATCAAGGCTGAAATTTGGGCCTGTACCTGAATATATCCAGATTAAAGCTTATCCGCATCTGACCCGGCCAACAGTCCCAGTCTGACAGTCCGGAATTGATCACAGCAAAACCAGAGACTGAATAAATCTCCATTCTCCATTCAAAGTGGCTTCTAAGTTACCTTCCTGTAGCTATGCAAGCTAAGGATACTTAGCGCCCCTTTGTGATTGTACGGCTATGTTCAGACTTCCAGCCCAAATCCGATTTTCGGCTTATCCAGATTGTATCCAGGTTGATTTTTGATAGTCTGGACAGCAATAAACCACATTTGAAGGTGGAAAAGTCTAAAGAGTCCAAAGAGATTTTTATGGAAGCGCCTCATTAGAAGTAGTGTCTCTCAGTATGGCATTGGGCCGCCATGTTCGCTAAAGCAACATAGTTGTAGAGGTTCCTAATGGTGTCCTGTGATAATCCATCCCATGCAGCTTGAATATCCTCACACAGTTCCTGCAGATGGTGCGGTAGGGGTGGAGGTGGAGTGACACCAG
>CM067497.1:971306-982272 GCA_034552555.1 Semaprochilodus insignis
AAAAAAAAAAAGTCGTAGAATTTTTCTTGGAAATGTGCATACGGGTCATTCCACTGATTTCCTGACCTAACTGATCCTGGAGTTTAATTCCTAGAGTTCTGGTTGACATTATGCCTCACTTATATTTACTTTGTTAAAAAATAAATGAATTTGAAATGAGAAATATTCCATATATTATTCCACAAATATTCGAGAATATTCCATAAATATTTCAGAATATATTCAGTTTATTCTTTTCCTATATAATAATAATGCCTCTGAAGCTTTGGTTAATGCTTCCATATAGACGATTTTAGCTCATTTTAAGCAAAACTCAAAAACACTAGCCGGTACACGGCTAGCAAACACGGCTCTGAACAGCTGTACACACATAAAACTTCATATATTTCAAGTAAAACACAAAAAAGTTTATGTAAATGCAGAAAATCTGGCAGTTCAACTGCATTTATACATCTGATGAAGCTGAAATTGGCATGCTAAGCTTTTGGGCTTCCTTCCAAGAGGTTTTTACAGGATGACAGGAGCTGCGTTCAGCCCTCAAACACACAGCAAAATCTTTATTTACATAGAAACAGTGGTGTGTTTAACACTCAGGTGTGTTCTGGGAAGCCAGTTTGATTAAAAACTCACCATAACATACTTATGACGAACACGTCTTCAACTGCTGGGTATACCAAGCTTCGGGGGCCGTATTTTTGTAGAGGGCTTCATTAGAATCGATTGTGCGCACAGCCTTTTTAATATACACATCACTGTGTTACGCTGGGACAGGACAAGGAGGCAGGATGCAAGTCTTTAATGTAAAACAAACGAGATGAAACAAAAGCCAAAGGCACTGGGAAGAACAAGAAACGAAAAACCATGAAGACCAAAATACAGGGATACCAAAAATCAACCGACACAGAGACAAAATCAACAGACATGGAGACAAAATCAACCGACACAGAGACAAAATCAACAGACATGGAGACAAAACACCAAGCAAAAACAAAGGGCACAACAGGGAGTATAAAACAACAAGGGCTAACGAGAAACACCTGGGAAGGGGCGGAGCTCCAAACAAGGGACAGGTGAGGGGCCTGACAGGGGGGCGGAGAGAGGAAGAGCAAAAAAAACAAAACAAACAGAAGCACATGGAAATGACAAGAAACAGAAAACCAGAGAAAACCAAGAAAACCAGGGGCTAGACTAGACAAGCCGTGACACGCTGCTGATTGGGTAACACCTCCAACAGGCCCATCTAACCAGAGGAAACATACCTCAAAGCTGAAAACACCATTTCAATCAAACATGCTGTTCAACCTGGAAACTGTTGCACCGTTGATCGTGTCCCTGATCAAACTGTGGCCACCATCAGCCAATCAGCTTTCAGCAGGAATGTGACAGATTTAACATTTTATTGTCATAGCTAGAATAATAAGCTAGGATGGTACATCTTTGTAGGAACACATGACCACCCTGTGAAGACTGAAGAGGATTCCTGCAGGGAGCTACGCAGGTTTACAACATTTAGATCAAGTATATCTCATCCATGATTTACGGGAGGATAGGAAACTGGCATCAAATGATGTGATTTAGTGAGTCTGTTAGCTTTGCATTTACAAGTGTTGCGATAAGATTTTTTAAAACTAATCTTATTTTACTTTTTAGTACTTTTTAGTTCATGCTTTTTTATTTGCTTTTTATTTATTATTTATTTATTTATTTTTACCAATTCATTTTATTAGAACTGTTATTACTTATTTTTATTTTCTTTTATATTTTAGAATTTTATTTTTGGATGTATGATAGTTTTAGCTTTTTTTTTTATTAATATTTGTCTTGATTAATCTTGTTTTTAATTTGCATTAATATTATCACTTTATCTTATTTTCCTTTACCCTTTTTTCTTCATTATTTTATTCTGATTTTAAGACTTAGTTTTAGCTTCATTTTACATTTTTTTGATTGATTTTGCCTTTTTGTTTTAAATATCTTTTATTCTGTGCTACATTGTTTTCTTCTTTTAAAAAAAACATTTCTTAGTTGTGTTTATTTATTTATTTTTTTTATCTTCTTAATCTTCCTATTTGAACTCTTATTAATTAAATCTTAATTTGATCATTTTTTATTAGTTACATTATATGTTTAAACTGCTTCCTTTAGCTTGCCTAAATTTTTTTGTTGTTATTTATGGTGATTAAATATTGTTGCTATATATATTATTTTCTCTTTATCAATCCCTGTTCACTGTAAACGCTCGGCTACATTGAGAATGAGGGTCACCCTCAATGTATCTCTGAGTCAAAATATAAGTTGATTGATTGATTGATACTATGTATTGCATTGCTTCTATTATCAGTTGTATGGAAACAGCACTTTCTCAAACTAGTCATAGGATTTTAATTGAATAATTTTAAAACTGGTCTTGAAATATTCTGTGAAATCTGGAGTCATATAAACCCACTATGGGCTTATTTGAGGCTTAGGAGACATGGCCATGCGTAGCGGCAAGCACTGTTGATAAGGCTGCTGAGGAGGCTCAGCAATGAGGCCAACACATACTTGCTGCTTTTGCAAGTCTGAAATAAACCTAATAAACTAAAACTCAAAAACAGTCAATGAGTCTCATCATCTCAAAATTTAAACCCTCTCAGTGAATTGAGCTTTACAATAATGAAAAATCAAATTGCCATTATTTTGTTTTCTACAGATAAATAACAGTTCTCATTTGATGTCAACTTTTTCGGCTGACTGCTTTTAGTATACCAATGCCAAATGTGTTGAGGGCAATCTTTATTGAAGGTCCCTGATCAATAATCATTACACATAAAGGGCTTTTGTGATGAACTCTGACTGCCTGTTATTCACTTCTGTCTATAAAAAGGCCCCAGTCCAATGCAGTAGACCTCATTGTACTGACTAGTGCTTGGGCCCCGTGTATTGCCACTCGCAGCTATGCCTTTTTATTTAACAGCAAATGACAAAATAATTCTGGTTCCTGTTTACATGTTTGGAAACCGGGAAATGTACATGCAATTGTGACTGCATTACTTTGAGTCCCATAGACTAATATTAGAGTACGGGTATAAAGCAGTATCTTCCTTATGTTGCTATCGGCGGTGGAACTTCCAATGGATCCTTTGATGGAACGTCATTTAAGCTTAATGGCTCACCATGACAAACATGTATATACAATAAATAAGATATAAATAAATAAATAAGAGCCCACTCCAGTTTCTTCTTAAATCCACCTGTATCTCCACATGTACAGCAGGTTCTTAGTGAGGAACAGAAGGTTGGGTTCTAGCTTTAACGGCAGATACAGTGAGCGTCTGGTTCATAAGAACAAGGTCAAGCAGCAAACACACAGGAGGCCCTTCTGGAGGGTCATTAGTGATTTTCTAAATAAACAGATCTAAATACAATATTTGATCTGGAATTTGGGACACGTGTTTCCAGTAGTGTATAGAATCAAACAGAACTGCTCATTTTGGTCCAACACAAACCCAGAAACTGTACAACTAGAGGAACTGATCAGTTTGAAGTGCTGTATATGAGATTCCTATATGAGATCCGTTGTCCTGGTCCCGCCGATGACAAATATATGTGTACTGTGTGTTGTACTTTACTATCTTCCGGATTTGTCATTTTCCAAAGGGCCTCATACATATGCAGACAGTGTCTGTCCTTATTATTATGCATTTCATGGTGCCGTTCTGTGAACAATGTAGCATATCCACACTGCCTGGAAGTATGACGGATGACACCGGCACATTTATGCTGTGTTAATATCCCATTTCACTCTCTTTACATACATATTCTCTCGATGACTCCCAAATTATGGACATGTAACAGCCTTCAATTTCACGTCCCTTTCTCCTCCGACACCTCGTCATTTCCCGCGGAAGATGATTGTTGAACGTGGCGGCCGGCCCATTAGGAAAGGAAGAAAACCTCTGACAGATCTTCTGTTTGAGCAAAACGTTTTTTTCCCCCCCTTCGGGGACTGATAGACCTCCAAATTGTGTTGGACTTGACAGCCGTCTCGGCTTGGACGTGCTTGAGAAAGCAGCGTTTGATGGCTTGTGTCGGGGTGCAGAAAGGCAGGTCTGATGGAGGGAGAGCCTTTCGCCCAGTCATAATGGACATAATTGAGTAAAGAAAGGGACTCCTCGCGTTAAATTAACCGTGATATTCAGGGCCAGTAATGAAAAAGCAGAGTCTAGAAGGTTAAATGGTTTTTCAGAGGTCTGAATGCCTTCAGAAGTTCCACAGCTTTTCGAAAATGGCATTACAAGGAGGCATTCACAGCTGATTACAATCTGCCACATGCAAAATAGATAAGTGGTGATTGAACTCGCTTCTCGCTCTTGCTCTCTTCCGCTCACTCTCTTGTCAGGCTCTTTAAACACATAGTAGCTTCATATTCCTTCTGAACATAAACTGCGACACTCTAAATGATTCAGTGGAGATGGGTGCAGTAATAAGCCCAAGCAGGCTTTTGAGGTGACCCAAAGTTCTGAGCGGCAGAGATGTTGGTGTGTCAAGTCAAATCAAGTCAAGTTTATTGATATGCGCTTTTTACAACAGATGTTCTCACAAAGCAGCTTTGCAGAGAATCCGGGTCCAAGCCCACAAAGAGCAAGCCAAGGAGAAACTCCCTCAGAGCAAGAGGAAGAACCCTCGAGAGGGACCAAGTCTCAAAAGGGGAACCCGTCCTCCTCAGGTCGACCCCGGATAGAACAACCATAGAAAGGATCAGAGTTTATAATTACAGGCAACACCGAATAAGAGCTGTTAGTGACTGTTAGATAGAAGACCACGATGATGATAGTCTATTACAGAGAGTAGGAGGTCCTAGAAGCTGGTTTAGCATTTATCTCAGGAATGGCCCCTTCACCACTAGGACATTTACCACTCCAGAAGCCTCTGAAGGGTCCACAAGATCATCAAGGACAAAACCCATCCTCAACACAACTCTGAACACCTCAACCCCCAACAGCCACGATTACAGTCATCCAGCGAGCAGTGGTGTCCTCCATGAGTCATCCTGTTAGTGCAGCACCATTGGCAGACGGCTGCACCACGCAGGACTACATGTACACAGACCGTTACCACGACTGTCCTTAACACCACGTCACCGTCACCAAAGACTGCAATGGTGTCGTGCCAGACTGTCATGGAGTGACTCAGAACGGCAGCGGGTCATCTTCAGTGACGAGTCCCGCTTTAGTCTTGGTGGAGACGACCAACGAATCCGTGTGTGGAGGCACCGTGGTCAGCGCCAAGATGAACTGTTTGTTGTCACGCGTCACACGTCCAGAAGGCCTGGGGTCACTCCACCTCCACCCCTACCGCACCATCTGCAGGAACTGTGTGAGGATATTCAAGCTGCATGGGATGGATTATCACAGGACACCATTAGGAACCTCTACAGCTCCATGACAAGACGTCTGGCATGTTGGGTTAGCAAACACGGTGGACTGACGCCACACTGAGAGACTGACTTCTGTATGTGTAGCTCAATAAATATTGATCATATCAGTCTAAATTTATCATCAGTTATTGATCCTGGTAACCTTTATCCTCCTTCCCAACAGACCTGCAACCCCACACCTCCTTCTGGGTGCAGATATTACTTTGATGATGAGTGTATATGTGTGTATACATAATAAGAGTTTTTCCACGTGAACATGTGCACTGATGTCCGTGTCTCCATGTCAGAGAAGCACCCCGAGCGTGTTTGGTTATACTGTAACCCCATGTATGTATAATGACTATAAAGCTGAACTGAATTGAGTTGAAGGAACATCAGAGTGTAAAGTGACACATGGGTAACGCCAGAGCTGTCAAGCCCCAAACCCTCTTAAGCAAGTCTAGTTTTTCTGGATGTGATTTGAACAGCGAAGGCAGCAGACGGTGTAGGAATCAAAATGCTTCATCCTGTCAAAGGCAGGCAAAAGGGTCAGAGAAAATGAGGAGTGAAATGTTTGTCAGGATTGTGATGGTGAAGTGGTTTCCAGGAGCCTCTCTGTAGCAAGGAGTTATGTTGTGTCAAGGACAAGCTGTTCAAGTGCTGTGACTGACAGGTATAGTAATGCTGGCTTGCTGAGAAAGGGGGGTCTACGATGGTCTTTTAAAACAGTAGCTGGTTGTAAACTTTAGAAGTCAACAGGAGCCTTTCAGTAAGTCTTATATCTCACTCGTGGCTCGTTAGAGGAGTGATCCTGTCGGAGGTGCAGATTCTAATCTTTCAGCCATGTTTGAAAGTACTATGTTGACATCCTACAGATTTCGGTCATCACTTCTGAGACCTGTGTGTAGGAGGGGTTTACTGTGAATGACAGAAAGTGTAGGAAGTGTTTACTGTGACTCACTGACTAGAATATTTTAGTCCTGGCACATATTCCACTTCAGATTTTAGTCCTGGCACATATTGCACTTCAGATTTTAGTCCTGGCACATATTCTACTTCTGATGTCTGGTAGAACATCTGCTCTGCAGAGTTGGAATGTTTACAGTGAACTAGTTGGACAGTGCCTAAAAAAGGAGGGGCTGGGCTGGGTTGGTAGCCTGGAAGGTACTGGGGGAGTCCTGGCTCATATTCTACTTTTGATTTTAGTCCTGGCTTATATTCTACTTCTGATTTTAGTTTTTGCCAAATACTCCTTAGTTGTTTGAGGATTAAATGTCGTTTTCCATGTCTTTTGCTTTTGTCTCTTTCTGGTAGAACATCTGTTCTGCGGAGTTAGTGGAATGTTTACAGTGAAATAGTTGGGCAGTGTCTAAAAAAGGAGGGGCTGGGTTGGGTTGGGTTGGTAGCCAGGAAGGTACTGGGGGTTGGAGCACTTGGGACCTTTCTTCTTGCGGAGAGAGTTGAGTTCTGGAATAAATGAGAGAGGAGGAGAGAAACAGGCTAAACAAGTGCCTTGATGAATGGAGAGATGTCACGGAGGGATTAAATGTGGTGCACTACAACGTCTAGGAGGTTGTGAGTGCAGAGGCAGAGAAGTGCTGTTCTTATGGATAGAACTGAAGGCATAGAACCGAGACAAGTGGACTGAAGGACAATTTATGACCAAGTTTAAGTGGACACCATTACAGAACGTACAAAGATCAAGAGAGGTCTAACAGCGCTCAAAGAGAGAATGACCTAAAGGAGGCAATTAGGAACCTCGGTCTTCCAGGCCTCGGAGTGTGAGGAGATCGAGACTGAGAGTACACCGATTAGTGATGAAGTCAGCATTCCCAATAGTTGGCTTGCAGAGCTCTAGAATTCTTCAGCCACCAGAGATCCTTAGACATGATA
The DNA here is from genome assembly GCA_034552555.1 of Semaprochilodus insignis. Taxonomy (NCBI): domain Eukaryota; kingdom Metazoa; phylum Chordata; class Actinopteri; order Characiformes; family Prochilodontidae; genus Semaprochilodus; species Semaprochilodus insignis. Next base: position 978,598 of record CM067497.1, read on the forward strand.
CTTAATGGGAAGGTGACAGCTGAGGGCTCATTAGTGGACCATGGAACCAGACCAGGGGCCAAACGCTTTTCCATCTGATTACAGGCAAACCAAGAATTCCTTGTTAACCTAAAGCCACAAACTTCATGAAGAACACCAACACTTTCGGGTACGAATTTCATTATGCAAGGAAACCTGGATTCATCTGTGAAATGTCCAAAAGGAGCCATCCTAGGAATGTGAAAGAAGGGCAAACTACCATCTGATCCAGGAGCAGATTCCTTGCACCGTATCACAGGGGTGGATCATCACCATCTGATTGGACCTTTAGGTTCCACACCAGCTACACTGGTGCCTTTTCTTTAACTGTTCCTTAGTAGAAGGACTTGTGTGCTTAGGGTGACGGTCTTGCTGCGTGACCCACGTTCTCCTGAGATTTCATTCACGGACAGATGTCCTGATATTCTCCTTTAGAATTCCCAGGTATAATTCAGAAATCATTGTTTCAGCAACAATGCCAGAAAGCTTGATCTGCTTTGATCTTCATCTGTCCAGTAAACTTGTTGATGTTCGGCGAACTGCAGACAGGCAGCAATGTTCTTTCAGGAGAGCAGTGAGGTTCTCCTTCCAGACCTCCCCTGCACACTGTTGCTGTTCAGTGTTCTCCTCATGGTGGACTTATGAACATTAGCATTAGCCACTGGGGCCTTTAGCTGCTTAGAAGTTCCCCTGGCTTCCTTTGTGACCTTGTGGACTATTACATGCTTTCCTCTTGGAGTGATCTTTGTTGGTGGTCCACTCCTGGGGATGGTAGCGGTGGTCCTGAATCCTCCTGCATTTGGACCCAGTCTGTCTGACTATGAATAGTGGAGTCCAAACTCTTTAGAGATGGTTCTGGAACCTTTTCCAGCCTGATGAGCATCAGCAGCTCTTCTTCTGAGGTTCCTCAGAAATCTCCTCTGTTGGATCCATGAAACACTTCCACAAACATATGAAGATCAGACTCTGATAGAGCCCTGTTCTTTAAATAAGCCAGGGTGCCCACTCACACCTGACCTCCATCCCACTGTCTGAAGCACCTGACTCTAATTTCACCTTCAGATTATCTGCTGATCCTAAAGGTCCACATACGTTTACCCTCACAGATATAAATACCGGGTCAGTTTCCACTGGGAGCTGGCAGTACCTCACGAAGAGTCAAGTGAACAGGAGACATATATGTACAAACAGAGTTAACGATATGCAGATGTGTGTAGTTAGTATTCCGGGGATGAGCGGTATGAGGTCGTATGCGATTGGCCGTTAGTGAGCATGTGACCGTGACATCACGGAGCGGTGCATTCTGGGGATTGGAGTTCGAAGGAGTGGTCGAGGCAGAAGGAGAGCCTGGAAGTGTGTCAATTGGGTTCTCTTTATCTATTTTTATTTATTTATTTATTTATTTATTTGTGTTTTATTTATTTCTGTTTAGGCATTTTTATGCATGAAAACAGACAATCCAGAGTTCAGAAACTTTCAAGCACCACTGTATAAGTCATAGGTTGATATGTAACATTGATAGCTGAAAAGGTGTCCAACATGCATTGCAAAGATTAGAGAGTTTAGAGCATAGAGTTTAGAGATTAGAGTTTGACTTTAGATCTTGGAGTTGCACTTAGAGAATAAAGAGAATAAAGTTTAGACATTAGAGTTTAGAGATTAGAGAGTTTAGAGATTAGAGTTTAAAGACTAGAGAGTTTAGAGGTTAGAGTTCAGATATTAGAGAGTTCAGAGATTAGAGTTTAAAGTTTAGAGATTAGAGTTCAGAGATTAGAGTTTAGAGCATATAGAGATTAGAGTTTAGAGATTAGAGATCAGAGTGTTTAGAGATTAGAGATCAGAGATTAGAGTTTAGATCTTGGAGAGTATAGAGATTAGAGATCATAGAGTTTAGAGATTAGAGATCAGAGATTAGAGATCAGAGATTAGAGTTTAGATCTTGGAGAGTTTAGAGAGTATAGAGAATAGAGAGTTTAGAGATGAAAGTTCAGAGATTAGAGTTTAGATCTTGGAGAGTTTAGAGAATTTAGAGATTAGAGGTTGGAGATTAGAGTTTAGAGATGTAAGAGTTTAGAGATTAGAGTTCAGAGGTCATGAACAGGTTCAGAAAGCCGTTTTGCTTTCAAAGACTTCCATTATAAGATCTACGAACAGCCCAACAATCTGAGTTACAATTTTAATGTGAATGTGAGAATTTCTTAGAAATTTCCCATATATGTATATTTATGGATAATTTACCTCTAAAACGTTCTGACACTCATACAGGCATGTGTTACCTACATATGGTTGCGGAGCAGGAAAACCCATTCATGGTGATGGTGTTCCTCGATGGGAGTGGGCTCTTTTAGCGGGATAATGACCTACCACACTGTTGCTTAGAAACAGTTTCAGGAACATGAAGATGAGTTCAGAGTGTTACCCTGGCTTCCAATTCCCAAAATCTCAATCCGATCAAGCATCTGCACGACGTTCCGGGAAGTCTGATCGGCTGTGGATCCACCTCACAACTGGTCTCGTAGAGTCCATGCCTTGTGGGTCGGAGCTGTATTTGAACGTAGCCAGCTTTAACAATACAAAGTAGTGCAAATTGGCCAAATCAGCCAAGGTAATAACAAATGGATTCCGTCATAAATTCTCATTTCTTAACGTGACAAAACCGTGCAGAAATAAAATACAACTGCATTTAATTAGCTAATTGGAAGCCAGGCCGCCAGAGCTAATGTCTAATTAGCGAATCACTAGAACACCTCTTGCCTTCAGAAGTTATGAACCACTGTCTGAGAAGGCCTGGTGAGGTCCCGGACCTGCAGTGTTTTGAAGTGTAATTGGAAGCCTCAATAAAACACGGCCTATTGTGCTTCCAACTTCAGGTAATTCAGATTTAATAGCAATTAAAACGGTTAATTTAGTAGAAACAGGCGAATCAACACAGGACTAATTGGAAATTAATATTTAACAGATAAACAGTTCATTAGCAGCCAAGACTGAATTCATTCCATCTATAGTCATAATTAGTCTGCCAACAACAACAACAACAACAACAGGCAGCTAAAAGGATTTCTGATCTCTTCATATCAGAAGGTGAGTATGCAGATTATGTATGCATTTAATAATTTATGTAGGCATTTTATGTAGCAGTGTCCATAACAAGAAGTATAACGATAATAACAGATTAAAAAAAATAAAGATAAAATAAAAACTGTAGTTTATGAACTAAACAAATGGCCCGCCGGTCTTGTGCATCTGTGCTCCTCGTCCTTCTTTGACCCTCTCAGATAGAAAACTGCCCAATTAGTTGATGAAGAGAGACCCAGGGAAGGACCTGGCTACACTGTGATGACTACTGCAGCATCCAATCGCTCATCAACTCCAAATGCTCTCCCTGCACTTGGAATGGTGGGCAGTAATCAAACCTGGCAGGTTCCCAAGATTAGCCCCAAATTCATGGACTTTCTTTAGTTAGATATTTTAAAGCTGCACAGCAAAACTGCAGTGACACAATATTCAAATACTGTATATCTACAGGATTACAAACGTATGTGTTTATAGGTTCATATGGTTAATGAATCTGAAATAAATTTATATTAAACTAATATTAATATATTAATATTATATTATAAATTATAGAATATATTAATATTAAATATACATATATAC
>CM067497.1:982590-997000 GCA_034552555.1 Semaprochilodus insignis
AATCTGAGTTCAAATTTTAATGTGAATGTAATAATTTCTTAGACGTAAATTATTCTACTATACTTTATGTTGTCTTGATAAATTAAATTAAATGATTAATCATTAATACAATCAGTAGATTATCAAATACTTACAACTGTTTTAATCAAAACCATGTATTAATTTACTGTATACTGCTCGTTTTTAGCACTAGCTAAAAATGAGTAAGCTAAAAATGAGTAATCTAAATTATATCCATTTTAAACCTTCCTCGTCTAATTAAAACTTCAGAGAAATTGTTCTTAGATCAAGAACATCTAATAATTTGCTAGAGAATTTGTTCTACTACAGTACAGAGACAGCTTTGGTCTGTTTTATGAATGCTGACAGGCTTAGTGATGATTCACAAAACCCATAAACTTTGGTTTTACTGCATCTTAGTGCAGCGACAGTTCATCACCACTTTCTAATCTACTGTCTTGCGAACCGTCTAGGCCTCTCAGACACAGTTTAAATCAGATTTCATCAGTAGACAGTTTCTGGTTTCATAAGGAAATCAGTGAAACTGAAATATTAACGTTACTCATGGTGTCCCACAGGGTTCGATTTTAGGGCCGTTGCTTTTTCTCTCTAGGTGACATTAGAAAACCTGAGAGAAATTTCCCCAACTAATACATTATTATATATTTCCACTGCCCATGAAAATCAAGACTCAGTGGAGTGTCGGATATTTCTCAGTGGGTGTCTCAACATTTAGTACTTGTTCAAAGAAAGTTGCTTTGCGATGAATTAGGCTTCCTTTCTTCGTATACTAAGTGTGAAGTGTGTGTTACCCACGCCCAGGTGTGATTTTTAAGTTCAAGCAGAATTGATTAGTGTAATTATATTTTTAGTGCAATTTTCAATAAAACAGCATTTTCCATAAATCATGTATAACATGCAGAAGTACAGATCTTAATCAAAACTAAATCGAGAGTGTGCATCACCTTCATGTTGATAGAACTGCACTGGTTGCCTGAATTCTTTAAGGACCAATTTATGATAGTTAGTGTATTTATACATTCTTTTATTCATTAATTCATTTATTAACTCAATTTAGTGCCTTTATACCTCAATGTCATTCTGTTTATGCTCCAACATGTGACCTTACATCTGAGTGATTTGGGGAAAATATCAGCACATGTGTTTTTCTGTCTTGAGGTTTGATTGCTGATTGTAGTCGCAGTCGTGCAACATTGTACGGTGTATATACCAACCACTTAATATAGTTTCCAATGAAAATCTCCATATAAAAATGCACATAATCATACATGCAATACCAGAACAGAGAGAACACTTGTATCCCTCATGTATCACTCCTCTTATTTTTTCACAGTACACTATATTGCCAAAAGTATTCACTCACCCAATCACTTCCATGGTCACAGGTGTACAAAACCAAGCACCTAGTCATGCAGACTGCTCCTATAGAGATTAGTGAGAGAATGGGTCGCTCTCAGGAGCTCAGTGAATTCCAGCATGGTACTGTGATAGGATGCTCCACCTGTACAACAAGTCCAGTCGTGAAATTTCCTCCTACTTAATATTCCACAGTCGACTGTCAGTGGGATTATAACACAGTGGGAGCGATTGGGAACGACAGCAACTCAGCCACGAAGTGGTAGACCACGTACAATGACAGAGCGGGGTCAGCGGATGCTGAGGGTCATAGTGCGCAGAGGTCACCAACGTTCTGCAGAGTCCATCACTACAGACCTCCAAACTTCATGTGGCCTTCAGATCAGCTCAGGAACCGTGTGTAGAGAGCTTCATGGAATGGGTTTCCATGGCCGAGCAGCTGCATCCAAGCCTTACATCACCAAGTGCAATGCAGAGCGTGGAATGCAGTGGTGTAAAGCGCCGCCACTGGACTCTAGAGCAGCGGAGACGTGTTCTCTGGAGTGAATACTTTTGGCTACATAGTGTATCATCTTTCTCCTTCCTCTGCAACACAAACGTCTTCTTCAAACAGTCTAATAGTTGCTTTTCCTCTTTACTGCAAATTTTGTATTATCAATTAAATAATTGTACTTTTTAAAGTCTTCATTTCTACATGCATGAAGAAAGATCAGGGCTTGTAAGTGGTGAGTCCATTTGCCAATCTCTTTTAATCCTTTGGACATGCTGTTATGTGGCCAAAAGTATGTAGACACCTTACCATAAACACCTATATGAGTTATCTGTTTCAAAAAACAAGGGTCTGAACTGAAACCCTGAAAAACCCTCCAGCTCATTACCCCACCTCCTCCAAACGTTGCTGTTGGCACTCTGCATTCTGGTAAGTAACATCCTCCTGGATTTATCCACCAAACACAGATTCCTCCAACAGACTGCCAGATAGTGGCATGATTTATCACTCCAAGGAACACGGTTCCACTGCTCCAGAGTCCAGTGGTGGAGCTCTACACCACTCCAGCCGACGCTCTGCATTGCACATAGTGATCTTAGGCTTTTGTGCAGCTGCTCAGCCATGCAGACCCATTTCCTGATGCTTCTGAGCAGCAGAGGATATGTGATTTACGCTGACTCGTGACTGTGCTGCAAAGCAGACCTCAAATCCCATCCTCATATTTGCTGATGATACTGCAGCGGGACGGCTTGCAGACAGGAGCAGATACCACAATCTCCTCATACTGATAAGACAAAAGAGATGATTGTTAACTTCAGGAGGACGCGAGGTGGAGAGCACTCTCCACTGTACCAGTGATCAGTGGTCCAGCTCTGGAGAGAGTCAAAAGTTCCTTGGTGTGCACATCACCAACAACCTTACCTGGACCCCCTGGACATTCTACGGGGGCAGCAGAGAGTGTCCTGACCAGCAGTGGAACCGTGTTCCTTATCTAGGTATCAGCACTGGCCCCCTGTTCGGGCAGTGTCTGAGCTCAGGGTGAGTTTTAGGCTCTGAACTTCCTGTACTAGCTGGAATATTATCCAACGGAACACTAAGCACGGTTGTAAGTCGCTCTGGATAAGAGCGTCTGCTAAATGCCGTAAATGTAAATGTCTGCTAAATGCCGTAAATGTGTCACTATCTGGTATGGGAACTGCACCATCAAGGGCCGCAGGACCCTACCTCGAAATGTAAGGACAGCTGAGAAGATCACTGAGGCATCTTTTCGTCATTACTCACCATTAACACCTCCTACCACAAGCGATGCATCTGCCAGAAAGGCTGCTAGCATTGTGGGCGACCCCTCCGCCCTCCTCATCCATGGATTCTTCACCTTCCTATCTGGCAAAGGGTCCCGGAGTATCCATACCACCACCACCGGTATCCGCAACAGCTTCTACCCAGAGAGGGTCAGATAACTTTGCACAAGCCCTTTAAACACATTTGAATAGGCCATTGTGGCACACCTGTAGCATCAGTTGGGTCTGTCTTTTTCCTCATTCCTCCGTCTTCTTTTCCTGTTGTCTCGTCAGAGATACAGCCCACTCAGGAAGAAAACGTGGATAATTTTGAGAGCACAAATTTCAAAAACAGCGCCCTTATAAAGATGGAACTCTGGGTTGGAGAGCATTCTATAATCAAGCCCTATTCACTCTAGTGGCCTGAAATGGACGAGGGCTTCCATCCAGATTGCTGTGGGTCTGAGCTACTTCACTGCACTGTATTCAGCTATTATAGAAATGTGTAATGGCCCAATACAGAGGTCATGAATATTACAACCTGCTGAGTATGAGGGATGAGAGATTGAGTGCTTTGTAGCTTCCATACTGAGGTGTACTGCAGTTTGTAATTGTGCACCCATGAAGAAATTGCACACTGTGCATTGGGACAAAGGTGCCTTCAAGTGAAACAGTCCACCGGTGCTTTCCCTCACATGTCTTATGGAGCCAGACATGATCTAGTAGCAGAAATACACATCCGGGGCTGGTTGTGCCCACAGACTGTCTTAACTGCTAGGTCGGCTGTAGCTACAGATCATTTTCCAAAGAGGATTTTATGCCTGCACAAACCACAGTCACATCTAGGCATGCTCCCAGCTCAGTCTAAGAGTTACTCCTGGTTTAGTGAAACTTCAGCTTATCACCAGGTGGTGCAGTGGTTCTTTAAGGTACGTCTAGAAAGTTAAAGCTCCAGGAAACAAATGTGTGTATGATTTATAATGAATGGATAAAGGAACAATGTAGGTGCATGGGTAAAGGAATGACCGGATAAATGAACAGTGTTGGTGTATGGATAAAGGAATGACCAGACGGTACATTATCACCTGTTAGTTGATTGTTGTTTTTGGGCTTATCTGTGTTGTTGACAGGCTAATCTGTGTTAGCTGATCTGTGTCGGTGACAGCTGATCTATGTTGTTGACAGGCTGTGTTGGTGATGGGCTGATCTATGTTGGTGATGTGCTGATCTATGTTGGTGATGTGCTGATCTATGTTGTTGATGGGCTGATCTGTGTTGGTTAATCTGTGTTGGCGATGTGCTGATCTATGTTGTTGATGGGCTGATCTGTGTTGGTAATCTGTGTTGGTGAAGGGCTGACCTGTGTTTGCTGATCTGTGGTTGTGATGGGCTGATCTGTGTTGGATAATCTGTGTTGGTGATGTGCTGATCTATGTTGTTGGCTGGGCTGTGTTGGTGATGGGCTGATCCATGTTGGCTGATCTGTGTTGGTGATGGGCTGATCTGTGTTGGCTGATCTGTGTTGGTGATGGGCTGATCTGTATTGGCTAGGCTGTGTTGGTGATGGGCTGATCTGTGTTGGCTGGGCTGTGTTGGTGATGGGCTGATGTGTGTTGGCTGGGCTGTGTTGGTTGGGCTGTGTTGGTGATGGGCTGATCTGTGTTGGTGATGGGCTGATCTGTGCTGGCTGGGCTGTGTTGGTGATGGGCTGATCTATGTTGGTGATGGGCTGATCTGTGTTGGTGATGGGCTGATCTGTGTTGGCTGGGCTGTGTTGGTGATGGGCTGATCTGTGTTGGCTGATCTGTGTTGAGCTCTATGATGTAAATGCTGTGCGTCAGGTCAGTGCACTATATTTGAGCGCTGCTGTTACACCGATATAAAAGGTCACTGTGTAATTAAAAAGGAAACTGAGTGTAAAATACCAGGCTGGCCTGAAACGGTGTGTATATTGTGACTCTGGCTAATAGAAGGTTCAGTAAAACAGTTTCCCCCGTACACAAAACACCTGTTCAGCTAATTAGCTCATTACCAAACACCAACTGGGCTGAAGTTCGAGTATGTTCGAGCAGAGAAGAGTGTGCGGGGCAGTGTGACTGAAGGACAGTGCAGTAAACAGTATAAGATCTGGATAATAAAAAGGCTAAAATGTTTAAATCGGTTATTTTTGGCTGTAAATCATTTTTAATTGGCCTTAAACTGAATTGTGCATCTTTACAGACTGATTAACATGCGTCAGTGTGCTGAGTGTGTCCAATAGCTGGTGAATGTACCGCACAGGAATTTAGATTTAACAGTCTGAGAAAGTTAAAGCACTCGACCGGTGAGACTGCATACATCTACTTCTCTATAGGAGCAGCCGCTTGCGGAGCCTGAGCGGATCGCTGGAGTTGCTGTAAGCTGTACATAGTTTGCTGTGATTCAGTCTACAGTGTGTACAGGTGTTATCTGGGCTGTTCTGGGCTGGACTGTGTGATGGTGTAAGGAGACTTGTATGGTCAGAAGTGACCTGCCTGTCTCAGCTGTTTCAGCTGGCCTGCTTGTGTCTGTCTGTCTATCTGTCTGTCTGTACAATGGACTGACCACCCCAGAGTCCAGAACCTCAACACCACTGAATGTGTTTGGGGTTATCTGGATGGTAAGAAGAAGCAGAAGATGCTGAACCAGCTTCTAAGACTGAACTTTGGAGGTGTGAGGAACTGAAAGAGGACCTCCTGAAAAGAATGGAGGCTATTATAGGCTTACAGTAGTCTTGGTAACAGGGAAATGGCTGGATAGATGGGCTGTGATCGCATTCTGGTCGTTGATAAGATGTCCAGCCTGGTACACGACAATACGCTGCACTAGCATCACCACCTCCACTCACTACTGCTTCATTCAAGCAGCTCTGCACTGTTCTTACTTCTCAAACTCCTCCCACCCCAGCCTTGTTTACACCCAGGGCATTTTCTAAGTGGTGACCGATGTGATAAAGCCTGTATAGATAAAGGGTGGACAAAGTAAACACTGTATGCACGTATGACATCACAAAAATAATGAGAACTTAAAAGGGGCTGTTTTTTTTTTCGGCTTCATTTCCACATTTGGAGCATTTTGACTTTAATAATTACTTTACATCATCAAACTGAGTAAATGAGTAGTAATTCAGCTCACTGGGATATGGATCGGGGGATGGCACGACGGCACAGCGGGTAGCAAGAAGGATCTGGGTCCTTTCTGTGTGGAGTGTGCATGTTCTCCTCATGTCCGTGTGGGTTTCCTCCAGGTGCTCCGGTTTCCTCCCACAGTCCGAAGACATGCAGTCAGGTGAACTGGAGATGCTTAATTGGCCCTCGGTGTGAGTGTGTATGTTGTGGCGGCCTGTCCGGGGTGTGTCCTGCCTTTCTGCCCAATGATAGGCTCCAACCTGCCCGTGACCCAGAAGGATAAGCAGTGTAGATGATGAGTGAGTGAGAGTGATATGGGTCCTTTAAACGATGATGGTGGACAGTAGACATCCGTCAGCAGTGCATTCGATGCAGCTCATTGTTCTTGCCCAGGACATCAGCTTGGGCTGAAATGAATTCAGTGCTATGCGGTTCTCTTCCATCTCTCTCTCTTTTTATCCACCCATAGTCAAAACACTAGCTCCTCAGCCCTTAACTCTCTCTGTGTCTCTCTGGAATAAAATGCAGCAGAGATTCTTCTACACATACATGCACATTTATCTACAAGGCAAAACTAAAGCATTCCCTTCAAAACTCCAGCATGTAGACTATACTCTATATTCAAATATAAATAGCTGGATATTAGAAACTAATACTGACCAAAATTCAGACCAAAATATATACCAGGACCTCTTTAACAAACTCCAGCCTTCACAAACTGTCCAAATCATCTTTCACTTACTATGTGTACAGAGTCCAAGCCTGCCTTCTGGAGCGGCTTTACCCTGTGCTGCTATATTATAAAGTACACCTACACTGATTGGCCATTTTATCAGAAACACCCCCATGTTAGGGGTTGCACAGGCTAGTGTGCGACTTCACGTCTCGAAGTGATGACACTGAAAGTTGTCTAGTCGAGGCAACATGGATGCTTCAGAGAAGACAACAGGTGAGGAGTCCGGTGTTACCAGGGTCTGTACCTCTGGCTTCCTGAAGTCTAGCAGTGCATGCTCTACTGACCTGTGGAGTTTGGCTTCATACTGGCATTCCTCCTACAGAGCTTCACAGATCCTGAATATCACTATCTCTGGTTTTCCGGAGCAGCGGTAGCATAACATCCCATAACCCTGAGCTCTAAACCGGAGCTCTCCTGACCTCCACCGTGGGCGAGCATCCCGCCTATGTTGTGCCAAAGTCAGACACAAACTGGCAAGATTCTGGGGTGCGGATCTCTGGTTCCCTGAAGACTAGGAACGCAATTCTGGGCTCATTGAAAATGTTCTATAAATGGTTCTATAAATGGCACCAAAAATGGTTCTGAGATTGTTAGCATTAATGTCAAGCTTGTAGTAGCCCTGTTTGGTGCTACACACTCAAGATGGCTCTTCAAGAATAGAACCATGAGCCCTCAAAGAACCCTTTGCATGACTAAAGTTCTCTTCACATCATGAAAGTGTTCTTCAGATTAATGGAGAATGTGCTGCAAAAGTTCTAGATAGAACCTTTCTGAACAGGGTTCTATACAGCAGAAAAAAGGCTTACAAGAACCCTCATAGGTGCTGTATAAAACCCTTTTCAACGAGGTTCCATGTAGAACCATCTGCACCACACTTTCCATCAAACACCATGCGAATAGTTCTTTGAGTGTTCTTTGTTCTATACAGAACCATTGTCCTTACTAAAGAACCCTTGGAAAACCCACTTCTAAGGTGACTGATAAGTTGTGCATGTGTTTCTGATAAATTGGCCAGGCAGCTGGAAGGTGTCACTATTAAATGATAGCTCCTCAGTTCAGAACGAAGTCTCCTCCTCTCCGGCTCCTTGCCATGGAGTCAGTCTCAAGAGACGCTGCCCATTGTCACGGGGTCGGTCCACGCAGGGGTCAAACGTGGAGGATTCCAGTGAGCTAAGGGAGCCGGTCAGTGACCCCGTCCCCTCAAAGGCGTACGTGCGCAGGCAGTCAAACGGCGGAACATAGGGGTCCTCGTCAGCCTCTGCCAGCCGGTCCATGATGAACTGCCGGAAGACCTCGTCCTCCGGGCCGATGATGTGCGAGTGTCGGAGGGACATGCGAATGCTGGCGGTCACTTCCTCCCTGCGGAGTCTGCGCTCGCGGCGCCGCGGGTGGGGCCTCAGCGGGACCGGCTGGCTGAACGAGACCGTGGCATCCTCAGCACTGTTCGTCTCTGCGTAGTGTACGACTCTTTCAGAGTACTCCACTGTGTCCAGCTCCTGGCCAGCTAGCTTCTGCTGCTGCAGCTTCCTGTGTCTCCAGACCGCGAGCATTAGTAGGGACAGCACTGGGAGGGGAAGAGAGCGGTAGCTGGTTAGCATGCTAACTTCAGTAGAGATCTCCGCAGCACCGTACATGGACATCTTTGACACACCGTCACAGCTGTGACTTTTACACATTGTGTTCCTTCTACAATAAGGAAACTGGACACTGTAGACAAAACGAGTGACCAATTTCCTTGGTCACATTAGCAGAACCGCAGAACCAGTTTAGTAAGAGCCTTTAGGCCTCCTTAAAGGCGTAAATGGATTCTGGGGTGTGGATCTCTGGTTCCCTGAAGGCTAGGGATGAGATACTGGGCTCATTGAAAATGTTCTATAAACGGTTCTATAAATGGTACCAAAAATGGTTCTGAGATTGTTAGCATCAATGTCAAGAGCCCTGTTTGGTACTACGCAAACAAGATGGCTTTTCAAGTATAGAACCATGAGCCCTTAAAGAACCCTATGTATGATTAAAGGTCTCCTGAAATCATGAAAGTGTTCTTCAAATTGATGGAAAATGTGCTGCAATAGTTCTACATAGAACCTTTCTGAACAGGGCTCTATAAAGCACCAAAAAGGCTCTTTTCAAAAGGTTCCACGTAGAACCATCTGCAGCACACTTTCCAGCGAACACCATGTAAATAGTTATTTGAGTGTTCACTGTTCTATGCAGAACCATTGTCTTCACCCAAGAACCCTTTAAAAACCCACTTCTAAGGTGGCTGAGAAGTGCCCCCTTCACAGCAGGTGTTTCTGATAAATTGGCCAGGTAGCTGGTAACTACAGTAGATATCACACACAGTCACAACTGTTGAGACATGTGGCTCCTGCAATAAGGAAACTGGACATTGTAGCCAAAACGAGTGACCAGTGTCCTTATCACGTTAGGAGAACCGGTTTAGTAAGAACATGCAGGCATCCTTAAAGGCAAAATGGGTTAAAACCACCTTCTGATGATGTATCTGGAGGCTTTAAAAGCTCATCTGGAGAGACTATATGAGCGACGGCAGGAAGCCAGATAGCTAGCGCCACCTCTAGGAGGCCAGTATCACATCAGGATTAGCCTCTGCATCATCTATATGGACAAAAAGGAGATGAAATCACACAAGCTTCCATTCCTAGTTAGCCATGTTAGCTTTGTAGCTCCGGTACAAATCCGAAGGTGCTTTAGCTAGCTAGCTGCAGAAAGAGACTTCGTCCATATTCTTCCAAGTGGGTTCTTCAAGGGTTCTTTAGGAAGGACAATGGTTCTGTATAGAACAAAGAACACTCAAAGAACTATGTGCACGGATGTGTTCAATGGAAAGTGTGCTGCATATGTTTCTACATGGAACCTACCAGCTACCTGGCCAATTTATCAGAAACACCTGCTGTAAAGGGGGCACAACCTATTAGCCACCTTAAAAATTGGTTCCTAAAGGGTTCTCAGCACATTTTCCATTAATCTGAAGAACCCTTTCATGATGTAAAGAGAACTTTAGTCATGTAAAGGGTTCTTTGAGGAGTTCTAGTCTTGAAGATTCCTCAGCAGAACCTCTGGGTGAACATGACTAGCAGCAGATGATATTAAGGGGAATTAATGAGTGTATGAAAGTTTAATGCTTCTTTGGCAGAGAATGAAGACATGCGGTTTAGAAGATGGACCCCCCCCAGTCAGGTCTTGCTAAGGGTCTTGGGATGGCTAGGTCCAGCCCTGGCTTTGGACCTCTGTTAGTGTTCTAAACGGAGTGGATGTTTTCCGCATGTGAGGGTGAATAAAGCCTGTTCAGATGGGATTAGGTCTACATGGGGAGATGGAGTGATGTAGTTGTACTGCAGGACGTCTGTAACATTTATGATTGATTCATACGGGATATAAAAACTCAGGATAAATGATTGATTTGGGAGTGGCGACTCGATTTACTCACTGCCATCACCTCCAAACCAACGTGCGTAATACGGGACCTAGAAAAACATGGCGCCAACCAAAGGGAAGGCAACACGCAGCTGGACCAGGGCTGAAACTCTGAGCCGGATTCCTGTTTGGGGCAACGTCACTTCTAAAAGAGTTCAACCAATGGTATGTAACCATTCTGTCCGAGAAGACGTATATCAAGAGGTTCCCCACAGACTTTAACGACCCGCGGGATCTAAGATAGGATAAGACTTTATTGATCCCGAAGGAAGCTGCAGAGAAATTATGCCTTTGGGGAATTTACAGGGGTCAGCACAACCGAAGTGCAATGGCTAAGCCTCGCCCTGGGTGAACCACCTACTTGATCATGGTAATGCCCCTGCCAGGTATATATCTGTGCAATGCACATTGAACCTAAACGCCTCCTTGAGCTCCTCCATACGGGAGAAAAACCCAGAAAATCTCCTTTTCCACAGGATATGACTACATGGAATATCGGCACACATGTACGGGATTAATATACCCTGAGGTCGTTTTGGTGGCTCGTACTACAGAAGTTAAAAGGGGGGGGAGCACCCAGTCTGTAAAAATGATATCGTGGCATGTAAAATGATCTTTTATCTAGTTGCTATATGTTATATTTCTTTTGAGATTGTTTTAATCTAATTTTAAGATTATTTATTATTTATTACTTATTTCTAGGCATTTTTATTTGTTTGATGTGATTTTACTAAGACAATATTTTTTACTATATTGGCAAATATTTAGACTTTTAATATAGTGAGAAAATCTGGTTTATTAAACCAAGTTTTGCCTAGAAATAAGTTAAATAATCCTAAAATTAGCTCAAAAATGTCTAAAATTTGATTTGTAAGATCAAATTACATATAAGTAATTTTACCTGGCAAGATATCATTTTTCGTAATGCTGACATGGCACATTTGGACGGGACTCGTATGTATTACCCCAACTACATATGTAAAACAAATCCCACCCCAATCTGTTGTTCACCTGACGACAACAACAACTCCCATATCATGTCTATCTACACTTACAGTAACTCTCACTGTATTACAGAACAATGCACTTGTAGCGTCAGTATTATGGAGCAGGTGTTCAGCATTACTGAATCCATGTTAGCACCACGCTGGTGAGTACACTCTGGGATGAGGATGGATTAGCTTGTAAATATCCACTCTGTTCATACTCGCCTGCTTGATGTGAAGAGGAACCGAACTAGCTTGCACGGTCACAAGCTCTCTGTTGGAAAAGAGCACTCTATAATTTTCCTTTAGCTTCATTTAGTTTCATTCTGTTCACATGCATCTCCACAGGATCTCAGGATGGCTCATAAAACACAGATATAGACCTCTGAGGACGTGTCATCATCATTTTGTAGTTTGCCATTAAGTGCTGGAACTTGGCTGGAGGAACGTCCTCGGATATGGCTCATGTAGCATTCCGTGGCTAACTACAGACGTCCAAAGCTGATAAGTTTGGTATATATACACTCATCGTGTAACAGCTGCACTCAGAAGGAATCAACTGACAGGAGTGAAACTTGGTGTGTAGGTGTGACATGGTGAGACATGCTAATTATTCAAGTTTCACACTCGACCGCACATGTGACGTAAGCAAGGACGGGCCTTATCTCTGTACCTGACTGACCCAACAGCCACGATTACAGACACCCAGCGAGCAGTGGTGTCCTCCATGAGTCATCCTGTTAGTGCAGCACCATTGGCAGACGGCTGCACCACGCAGGACTACATGCACACAAACCGTTACCACGACTGTCCTTAACACCACGTCACCGTCACCAAAGACTGCAATGGTGTCATGCCAGACTGTCATGGAGTGACTCAGAATGGCAGCGGGTCATCTTCAGTGACGAGTCCCGCTTTTGTCTTGGTGGAGACCTGGGTTGTTGCTGGATGGGGGGTAATGGGGGAGTGGTTGTGGTCCTACCTACCATGTTGCGACCCTACTAACGACCCCCTAACCACACTTATTTACAAATAGTAACAACTAAAATTGCGAGTTTAATCTAAAACATCCATATGTCGGCAAGACACGCATGCTCTCGACGGGGGATTCTGTCCCTTCAGCTCGCATGTGTGCAGCCATCCACGAGGTTGCACGATCTCCATTTACAACAGTAACACTAAATTATACTCCACAACTGTAGGGGGAGCCCAAGAGCAAAAAACCCAAGTTCTCACATAATGCTGCTCTAATTGCAGTATTAGCAATGCTCGTAGCCTTTAACTACTTACTGACCTTCAGAGGACGCAGGGGATCAGCACAAGACATGCTAGCTTTGGGACATTTCCTGCACCCTGCAATGCTAATCATTTTCCCCCATAGACGACAAAGGCTATAACATGACGCACAACCTCAGAGGTGTATAACAGGCCAGTACCCATGTATTGGACTACGTGACCCATGATTCCTCACCTATAAAGGAGATGAGAGACACAGTCAGGCCCAGCAGGGTCTGTGTGCTGAGGCCCATGGAAAGGGCCAGCGCCTCAACTCCGCCTGATGGGCAGTGTCCTGCAGGCTGACAGGCACACACGCTGATGGTGAGGGTGCTGGTGCTGGACAGGGCAGGGGAGCCGCTGTCGGTTATAACCACAGGGAGATGATAGAGTGCCCGGTCACGGCGGGTGAACGTGCTACGGCGCGTCAGGATGCCTGCTGTGTTGTCTGTGAGAAACAGAAGGGAAGTTGAAGCATGAGTGTTTGACTCGCGTACAGACTTTATTACTGTCACTGTGATGGTTTGTTTATGAAGTCTTCCTCTACAGACGTAGCCAATTAGCCAATTAGCCTAAGCATTGTTTTTTTGTTTTGTGCTGTAGCTGTGAAGCTAATGAAGCTAATTTGTAGTGGAAGCCTATAGGTACTTGTTAGCATCATGGCTAAGCCAGTATATACTTATTTAACTTAATTAAATATAAATATGTAACAGAATATAATAATATGGAGGTGTGGCTGTTCTTAAAGTGCAAAGGTACAAGGTATAGCAAGATGTAACACAGATGTGCAGTATGTAGGTAATATTCTTATATTCTATATAATATTCTTGCTGCTGTATTTTGCACCAGTTGGTGTTTATTAACCGTAGGTTTAGGAAGTCTAGTAAGTCATGCATTGCAATAGCCAAGATGAGAAAAGACAAACAAGTCAGTTTCCTGGCATCTTGTAATCTAATTGTTGGGTCTCACCCGTGTGATGTTTATGCATCTGTAGAAATAACAGTATCAGAATCTCAGAAAAACTGTGATCGCTGAGTGATGGAGTCTGCATGATGATAATTAGCTACATTAGTCTCATAGCACCGCTGGAAAACTGAAGCAGCAAGCTGGGACACCAGACATGACTAGGCACTATTTGTGCTGAGCTGTGAATTGATGCCGATCTATCGCTTTAATGACTTGCAGTGAACGGCTTGAGTAGAAATATATAAATAAGTTACAAATACATTTAGAACATATTTATAAACTTTACAGCATGTAGATTGTGGTGTTGTAGTGTACCTTGGTTGTCCCTGACGGTGAAGTTGGGGTTGATGTGTTTATCCGGCACCATGGAGAAATAAAAGTGGTGGCCTTCCACTGGGTCATCTGCGTCCACAGCACCGATAGTCTGGATGAGCTTCAGAAACAAACATGTATGTTACTGCAAACCAGAGATGTTCAGGCTGCTAAATGCGAGCTGAGACTTGGGACTTTGGGGCGCAAGCTTGAATTGAGTGTCAGGTCTTTTGGGTGTGAGGCTGAGTCGAGTCTTAGGTCTTTTGGGTGTGAGTCTGAGTCGAGTCTCAGGTCTTTTGGGTGTGAGTCTGAGTCGAGTCTTAGGTCTTTTGGGTGTGAGTCTGAGTCGAGTCTCAGGTCTTTTGGGTGTGAGTCTGAGTCGAGTCTCAGGTCTTTTGGGTGTGAGT
>CM067497.1:997086-1008881 GCA_034552555.1 Semaprochilodus insignis
TTCTCAGTCTGACAATGTTGTGTGACGGTTGTGACAAGGTTGACTGAAAGGAGGATTAGTGAAAGCTCGGGGAATGCCTGAAAGCTTAAGGAGTAACTGAGAGCTTTCAGGAATGCCTGAAGCTTAGAGAATGACTGAGGGCTTGGGGAATATGTGAAAGCTTAGGGAGTGAAAGAAAGCCTGGAAGATGACTGAAGGATTGGAGGATGACTGAAAGCTTGGAGGATGACTGAAAGCTTGGACAATGCCTGAAAGCTTGGGGAATGACTGAAGGCTTGGAGGATGACTGAAAGCTTAAAGGATGACTGAAAGCTTGGGGAATGACTGAAAGCTTAGAGGATGACTGAAAGCTTGGAGGATGACTTGAAAGCTTGGACAATGCCTGAAAACTTGGACAATGCCTGAAAGCTTGGGGAATGACTGAAGGCTTGGAGGATGACTGAAAGATTGGAGGATGACTGAAAACTTGGACAATGCCTGAAAGCTTGGGGAATGACTGAAAACTTGGACAATGCCTGAAAGCTTGAGGAATGACTGAAAGCTTAGAGGATGACTGAAGGATTGGAGGATGACTGAAGGCTTGGAGGATGACTGAAGGCTTGGAGGATGACTGAAAGCTTGGAGGATGACTGAAGGCTTGGAGGATGACTGAAAGCTTGGGGGATGACTGATAATGCTTTATCAAAAGAATCTTAGTGGCCACCGAGATTCATCAGCATTTATCTCCTCTCACAAATCTGTATGCTTAAGCCAACCTGGGAGTGTATTGTTTATCTTGACCTTGATATGATATAGAGTTCACTCCTCCCAGGTCCACCAGCAAGCACAGAACAAGCCGATTGCGAGATAAACACAGCGAGATTCCTGCCAGGGGTGCACGCATGCTATTGATTCTGCAACTAGCAGATGCCTGATCCTTCATGTCTGCCCTAATTGATCATTTGCAGCTTGAAGACAATGTCTGGCGCGCTGCGTCTTCGTAACACGTAGAATATAAATTGGGAGACGGAGGCTTAAGTAAAGTCTGAGCTCTCGCCGGCCGTACCTGCGGGGCTTAGCCTGGCACAGTGCGAACAACCTTTTCACAGTGCTTCTTGGAGCTCACAACTGAGTGGGCCTCCGTCTCCCCCCGCAGTGGCCATCCATCCTTGGGTTTGTTTCTCTTTGCTGGCAAATTGTGGTCTATTGAGTGAAGCAGTTCCTCTGAAGTGCAGGGCTTGACCGCAAAATCTACCAGACACTCACACTCAAAACCTGCGCTCCAGCAAGGCTGTCCCCTGTGTGCCTTTCCAATAACGTTAGAACATTGGGTGTGTGATGTCCACTGCTATATATCTTACCTCTCCTGCCTGTGAGCCCTCACACACAAAGGGCTGGTAGTCCCGGTATAGGGTGGGTATGTTGTCATTGATGTCCAGGACTTTGATGGCCACAGATACCGAAGAGGATAGTTGATTTTCCTCTGAAATATATATTTAAATAAATACAGAAGTTTGACAAGTAACCAGAGTGTATTAACACCTGATACACATCTACAAATATATCTTATATTATTATATTTAGTCCAATCGGGAGTTCCCGTTCATTTCACTATAGCATTTAAATATTATTATGTCATTTGTAAGACATTCATATGTCAGTTCATTTCATCAAAGAAGGAAGTGCACCCAGAAGGAGGTGTGGGATTGCAGGTCTGTTGGGAAGGAAGATAAAGGTTACCAAGATCAGTAACTGATGATAAATTTAGACTCATATGATCAATATTTATTGAGCTACACATACAGAAGTCTGTCTCTCAGTATGGTGTCGGCCCAGACGCCTCAGCATGGAGCTGTAGAGGTTCCTAATGGTGTCCTCTGTATTCAGCACTGTATATTACAGGTCATTTACCATTCATAGGGTCATATGCCATTCTTTATTCATATTGCTTTAGTTGTGTTAGTGTTTTACTGTCTGGTGTCGATCAGAGGAAGACGGGTTCCGCTTTGGGTTCCTTGTCTTATCACCCTTTCCTCTGTTTTACAAGTCTCCAGCTGAGTAACCGTTCAGGGCCTTGGTTGTCATAACTTGAGCCTAATAAGAAGCAGTTCTAGACTTTTGGGCAGGTCAGTCCAGCATCTGCACTCTCTGATTACGCAGTCATGCAGGTGTAACAGATGCAGAGTGTTTGTTGGTGTTGGACATGCTGTAATAATCGTAGACATCTCCGAAAAACACATCTATCACCAGCACATGTTCTCCAAAATCTGTTCCACCACCACCACCATGACAGACGCTGGATTTAGAACTTTACACCAGTCCAGTTTGCCAATTTTTGGGGATAATGCTAACGTCCTTAGCTTTCTAGTTCCTGTGCGAGATGCCAAAGTGTCTAAGGAAAACATTTATATATACAGTCCCCTGAAAACACGGTGTTTATGGTACAGAAGTTCAAAGCTGTCTTTATAGTGAGAAATGGGCCTGACATTCACACATCACCCCACCCTGTCAAAGAGACAGGAGAGAGAAGCAGAGGGAAACTGCATCCACTCACTCGTTTCTTTGGCCATGACAGTGAGATTATGCCAGGCTGCTGTCTCTCGGTCCAAAGGTTTGGCCACTGACACTGTCCCATTTCTGGGGTCAATCCGGAAGACGCTTTTCAAGTCACTGCTCTTGGATATGGAATATCTGAAAGAGATGAAAGTAAAAGGCCAGTGTTAGGGAGACTTAAAGAGATATATATTTTGACAGGTGGTAGTAACTTCAGGCTCCTGCAGATGGCGCTGCACGGGGATGATGGGGCTATAAATCCCTGCGGGGTGTGAGTGACGGGATCCATAGATTGGGAAGAGGTGCTACAGTGCAGGGAATGTCTCGTTCCATGTGTGGAAAATGGCTCCAGAGCAGATGGTAATGATTGCCTAAAAGGAGTGACTGCATTTGGGCACATCAAAGACCATAGTGTGAAGGAAGTAGCTGAATCTGCAGGTGTATGGAAGCGTACGGTCATACGGGTCTACCAGCAGTGGCTAAAATCCCAGTCTACAGGGAATTCTCCTCGGAACTGTGCCAGGGAAGGCATCCACCAAATCTGGACCAATTATTTGATGTAAGAGTGTCTGGACATTGATGTGGCTACATCAGAAACCCGTCCAGTACATGCCAAATCCAATCACAGCTGAATCAGACAATGGATCTGATACCATCTAGCCTGAAATAGCACTCACTAACGCTCCCAACAGGTGATTCTGTGCCGTTAGCTGCGTAGAGTGTTTGGGGTTGTAGTACTGATACAGATCTGATGATCAATAGTAGATAATTCACTCATATCCTCAAAAGACACGACCCTCACCAAGTTTACTCTGAGTTCTCTTTCAGTTCTCTTCCAGTCATCAGTTCCATCCACTCGGGGAAGGAGGCTGAAGAACAACTCACGCTACTAAATGTACTTCAGCATGCTGCATGCAATTACACACTTCCACCAGAGAGGTCTCCAAATCCCCGCAACGTACACCATGTAGCTTTAAAGCTGAGTAGTTTTCAAGTTTCAGGTTTCTTCTATTTATAAAGCACTTTTTAAAAACACAGGTGTTCACCAAAACACTTTAAAAATAGATGAAAGGAAAAAAGAAACATAAAAAATAAGAAAATGCATAAAAATAAATAATAATAAAAATACAAAGACACCATATTTTATACACTCCACACAACTATGACGCAGGTCGCTGCTATTGTCATGGGCCAAAGCATAAAAGTAAGTTTTTAGTTTGATTTTTAAGAAGTTACCACCATAACCAGTAATGTAAGGTGGCCAGGTAGATGTTTTTTTTTCTCTCTACAGAAAACAAAAAATGACCCAAAAACTAGATTCTGTCATGTATATTAAAGAAAATGAACATTAAGACATCAGTGCACGTCTATGGTAGACTCCGTCACTCTGCAGGTTTGAGATATGAATATATACCACTGCAAACTATGTACCAGTCAAACACCCACTAGCACTAGTGGCTGCACAACTCGAAGCGATTTCAGATTCTCATACAAAAACACTAAAGCAGCTAAATCTTCACGCAGTGATCATTTTGAAGGAGTCTAAGAGAGACATGTTCGATATTCTCCTGAAATGACTACAGACGCTGTAAATAAATAATAGCCCTGGAGGTCTTATTAAACACAGCCACGTGGAGAAGCCTTATCATTAAAGACTGATTTAATCATGTACCTGGAACATTTTCTTTCAATCCCAAACACATTTGAGGATTTCCTTGATGTGCATTCGGTATGACTACTTCCTGATACGACCGGATGGACTTTTTTCTGATGAGGTAACTTGGAAAAGCGGATGTGCAGTTTTTCCTGTGTTGAAAGTGGGATGCTGTGACCAAATTCCTCAGTTACGCTGATATATGTATACTGATATATATAACCTTTCCTAGCAACTGCTGTTAGGTTTACAGAGCTCTGGCAATGTACTGCATTGAGCTGTACTGAGTTGTATTGGAAGTATTGAGTTGTCTTGCATTGTATTGAGTTGTACTATATTGTATTGAATTGTCTTGTACTGTATTGAGCTGCATAGTGTTGAGTTGCACTACACTGCGTTGTCTTACACTGTATTGAGTGGTACTGAATTTTATAGTGTCGTATTGTATTGAGTTTATTGTGTTGTATTGAGTTGTATTGGAATGAGTTGTATTGTGTTGAGTTATATTGACTTGTATTAAGTTGTACTGTATTGAGTTGAACTGTATTGTTTTGGGTTATGTTGTGTAGTATGTCTAGTTGTCTTGTACTGTGTTAAGTTGCATAGTATTGGGTTGCATTAGATTGCGTTGTCTTATTTTATAGTTTTTTATTGTATTGAGTTTATTGTGTTGTATTGAGTTGTATTGAGTTATATTGAGTTGTACTGTATTGTATTGAGTTGTATTGAGTTGTATTGAGTTGAACTGTATTATATTGTGTTATATTGTCTAGTATTGAGTTGTCTTGTACTGTGTCGAGTTGTACTGTATTGTATTGAGTTATACAGAGTTGTATTGAGCTATATTGAGTTGTATTGAGCTATATTGAGTTGTATTGAGTTGTACTGTATTGTATTGTGTTATATTGTGTGGCATTTAGTTGTCTTGTACTGTGTTGAGTTTTATGGAGTTATGTTGTTGTGTACTGTATTTAATTGAGTCCAGTCCAGCCCAGTCCAGCTCGTTAGTGTCGTATTTAACCTGAACACTCGACATTTAAGTAGCATCTCATAGTGCTACAGTTTCTGATTATGGTTGAGCAGGCTTTATGCCAGAGTCCTGCTGGTCCAACCTCACATCGGAAGCCAGAAAGAAACACATTTGTGGGCGGAGCCTGGACAGGTCAGTTGGCCCTCATCTCTTGCCAGGCTGTCAAAGTGTTCTTGTTCTCATTGCCTCGCTGTGTTAATAAGTGGGGTAGTGAAGTGCTGCCAAATAATGTATGCTGTGTGATCTGTCTCCAAAATCCCTTTTTGATGTTCTTTTTTTGTAGCATTTTTGCTAATTTGTGCGGACTCGGGCCAGAGGTGGGGCTTTTAAAGCTTTACAAATCTGCTTTAGAAGCAAAACAAGACCTATGGTGACAAATGCTGATCAGCTACTTTCCTTTAATGTGCTGGTTAGAACCTGTCGACAGCAGAGGGGTGGTTTTTAGCAGTTCTAGAACAGATGCTTTGCTGAATAGCACTCTATATGCAGATAAAGAAACAGGTGCGTAGACATCACATGAATGAAATATTACATCCACCCAGTTATTGTGTTTAGTGCTTTTGGCAATTGTGCTGATGTAATATATTTTATATTTTAATGATAATGTATTGAGTTGTACTGTATTGTATTGAGTTATATTGTTGTACTGAGTTGCATTGTATTGAGTTTTATGGTGTTGTATTGAGTTATACTGAGTTGTATTGAGTCGTACGGCGTTGTATTGAGTTGTACTGTGTTGTATTGACTTGTATTGAGTTGTCTTGTATTGAGTTGTACTGTGTTGTATTGAGTTATACTGAGCTGTATTGAGTTATATTGTTGTATTGAGTTGCATTGTGCTGAGTTGTAAGGTGTTGTATTGAGTTACACTGAGTTGTATTGAGTTGTATGGTGTTGTATTGAGTTACACTGAGTTGTATTGAGTTGTACTGTGTTGTATTGAGTTATATTGTTGTACTGAGTTTGCAGAGTGACCCAGTGAACCAGTTTTCTACAGCGCCACCCTAAGGCAGCCCAGAGCTTCACCTCTACCTAGCCAAGAAAGACAGAAGCTTGCGGATAGTGACAGAATAACGTTCAAGGTTTATAGTCAGGGCCCCCCCACAATTTAGATTAGGGGTCCAGGAGGTTAAATAAGGGGTCCCAGACCCCCAGTATGGATTTGATTCAAGTAAATCTGAATTTGTTGGATGATTTCCAGTGGAGGTGCTCCTGTACGGTCAGAGTCTGCCCCGAGGTTTCTGACTGCAGGTGTAATTTTTACACCTTATTAATATCCTCTTTGGTGGATTGTTAAAACACCACCACCTCTTGTGCATCGCGCGGTTGTTCTTTCAGCAGCCTCCACTGAGCCAATGACGGAGCTGCTGTCTTTTCTCTGTAGGCGTGCATCACTTGCAAATCCACAAACGTACACAGTTCTGAATTCCAAATGCCACCCCATACTGAGAGTTATTATTTTGGCACAACCAGCGCCGGCTGCTTTGTAACAGGAGAGAGAGAGAGTGAGAGAGTGATAGAGACAGGGAGAGAGACCTATGTTTTATTCAGCAGCTCTCATTTCCTACTAAAGTAATATGCGATAAATATGAGCATGTGGCAAGCAGCTGCTAAGATGAAGAGCAGAGGATGAGGAGCGCGGGGAGTGGGTAACTCAAGCCAGAAAGAAAATGATTCCTTTCCCCACGTAGCGAGGGAGAAATGTCTCACACACACAAACACAGACACATGATCTGCCCAAAATCACACTCGCTGGCTGGAGACCTGTTTCAGGAGGCGCTGGATCAAACAGACGGGGTTTTGTTTGTTTGTCTTATTTTGGTTGTCAGTTCTGTTTATATGCGTTCTAATATAGACATTAGTTTTCAAGTCAGTCGCATGGTACCAAGAGTTACAGCTGTAATACTGTGGAGAGGACTCCAGACACTTTACTTGTCTCTGGCTTGTCTTGGACATTGACCATCGGTCTCTCAAAAGTCTCATTTAAAATATTTAAAAACTTTTTCTTGGTTTTAAAGGAGCAATGTGTTGACGCAATAACGCAGCCTGTCGGATTCATTCTCCAAACAATAGGGGGCACCATATCACCAGCAAGTCCACCTCCACCATAAGAAACGAACAGTCCCTCCTCCTTAATTTTAGCTTTAGGGCCGGATCCGGATAAAACTGCAAACTACTGTAACCTACGAGGTTCTCGAGGGATCTCTGTCAACTCAACTCCAGATCTCCACTCTAGAAAACCCACCACTCCACCCATATTCAGCTTCTCCAGCACTAACAGCTAAACACACAGCCCTCCGCTCCACTCCGGAAAACCCACCACTCCACCCGTATTCAGCCTCTCCAACGGTACCAGCTAAACACACAGCCCTCCGTTCTACTCCAGAAAACCCACCACTCCACCCGTATTCAGCCTCTCAAATGGTACCAGCTAAGCACACAGCCCTCCGCTCTATTCCAGAAAACCCACCACTCCACCCATATTCAGCCTCTCCAGTGCTAACGGTTAAACACACAGCTCTCCGCTCTACTCCGGAAAACCCACCACTCCACCCGTATTCAGCCTCTCCAGTGCTAACGGTTAAACACACAGCTCTCTGCTCTACTCCGGAAAACCCACCCCTCCACCTGTATTCAGCCTCTCCAGCGCTAACAGCTAAACACACAGCCCTCCGCTCTACTCCAGAAAACCCACCACTCCCAACCAATGCTTCCACATGTTCCACAGTCCTTAAAGTGATTATGTACAGCAATGCATTTTCCATGCACATGGTGCACAAACTGCATGTTTAAGCTTGTACGCTAGATTCACACATATCTGTAGGTTACCTGATGGGGTTGTTGGCAGCATCTGTGTCTCTTGCGTAGACTGTGCCAATCTGCGTACCAACAGGGGCATTCTCCAGAACCTTCCATTCGAAGAAAGGCACGGAGAAGACTGGAGGTTCGTCCACGTCCGTCACCAGGATTTTAATCATTGTCCTGTCACGGAATTCATTGTAGCTCAGGAATCTGGTGTCCACGTGGTCGTTGACGGCCTCTATGGCGATGACAAAGCGCCTCTTGCTCTCATAGTCTAAAGGCTGATGGGAAACAGGAAGAGCAACAGCTGTAACACACATATACTGGAAGTTGCTAATGCTAGAAGGCAAGATTAAGATGATTACAGGCTAATGGAAGATGCTATACATGTGTGATGTATTGCACTTCACAGTCACTACACTGTCAGGATTGAGTTCACCTGCTTGAAGCCTGCTTTTAATATAAACCAGTGGAACATAAATGCATAACTCCATGTGTACATACGATCAATTTGAATCAGTTGCACAACAGTGTCTCTAACCCAACACGGCAGACGTCTCGGCATGGAGCTGTAGAGGTTCCTAATGGTGTCCTGTGATAATCCATCCCATGCAGTTTGAATATCCTCACACAGTTCCTGCAGATGGTGCGGTAGGGGTGGAGGTGGAGTGACACCAGGCCTTCTGGACGTGTGACACGTAACAACAAACCGTCCATCTTGGTGCTGACCACGGTGCCTCCACACACGGATTCGTTGGTCGTCTCCACCAAGACAAAAGCGGGACTCGTCACTGAAGATGACCCGCTGCCGTTCTGAGTCACTCCATGACAGTCTGGCACGACACCGTTGCAGTCTTTGGTGACGGTGACGTGGTGTTAAGGACAGTCGTGGTAACGGTCCGTGTGCATGTAGTCCTGCGTGGTGCAGCCGTCTGCCAATGGTGCTGCACTAACAGGATGACTCATGGAGGACATCACTGCTCGCTGGATGTCTGTAATCGTGGCTGTTGGGTCAGTCAGGTACAGAGATAAGACCCGTCCTTGCTTACGTCACATGTGCAGCCGAGCGTGAAACTTGAATCACTAGCATGTCTCACCATGTCAAACCTACACACCAAGCTTCATTCCAATTGGCTGACTCCTTCTGGGTGCAGCTATTTGTGCATCTATGCTTCTATTTGTGACACCCGTTTCTGCTCAATTATGATTTTAGTATAGTTGAATTATCAAACCATGCTGGCAGATAACTTGGCTTGTTTCAAGGTGTAACATCAGGGCTAGGGCGGGTTGCATGTGCAGAGTGGGTTTATTAATGGCAGTACAATAATCAGGGTCCAGACAGGCAGGGGTCAGAATACAGGCAGGCGGCATCAGAGGCAAATCCATAATCAACTAAAACCAGGAAGACAAGCAGGGGGTCAACACCAGGGGACCCAATAAACACAACATACCACGGCTCAGACTCAGGAACACACCACGGAGGACACGTCCCTGTTGTGTACTACACACTAACACTACACAGTATACACTCTGCAGGCTAGTACACACAGCATTAGCACACTACATCATTTCCTACTAACAGGAAGTGATGAGGCTTACGTTCTACTGAGCTGGACTCTGATAGGCTGCTTCAGCGGAGGTTTATTTACATAACACACAAACAAATAAACACATTATTTACTAGAGTACATGTATCATACAGGCTGTTTGGACAGATTCGGGCTGAACTCACAATAATACACCAGTTCTGGTGCTGCTAGCACCGCAGGGCCACCGCACCACCGTCTGCCAATTTTTACTAAATTTTCCCGACTTGAGAAGCTCCGCCCTTTCCATTTCCCATTGCATTGTGGGACAAAACTGTGGATGTTTGAGTATACTCAGCTTTGACATTCATAACTTACTATATACTACGTACACACTACATAGTTAGTGTTTGTATTATGTGCGCAGTCGGGACGCACCCAGAGAATTCACAACAAGACAGCCCAAACAAAGGGCACATATGAGAGCCCTAACGAGTCTGTGATCAACTGCAGGTGTGAGTGGTGGAGGAGAGTGGGCGGAGCCAGGAAGAGTCCAAATGGAGTCTCCCCAGAGGGGGGAGACATCTTGAAACAAGCACAACAATACAGTGATCGGCCAGTATAGTAAAATAATTTAACTTAAAACAATCAATAAAACAAGTAAACAAAATTATTCTAGTCTAGAAAAGTCTAGATATGTTCAATAATGATCATCCACCAATCCCAAAGAAGTGTTGCATATTTTTCTCTCTGCTGCTGTTCGGTTCTACAACCGGCACCTCCCCAGGCAGAGCATCAGACCCTCAGTACTGTAGCACACTACATGGACCCATTTCTATCCATATATGCGATGTGACTTAATTATTGACCAATACTTGTTGCTGCACCTTATTACCTGTACATCACCTGTATACATCCTGTACCGACTGCCAACATCACTGTAATTCATGCACTCTGACGGCCTGCACCATCAGTATTTAGGTGACTGGCAGATTATCAGTATCCGTGTAGCTGGTAAACGTAACTGTGAAATACCTTTCAAATATCTGTGTAATATCTTTCAGTAACTGTGCAATATATATATCTGTGCAATTACAATGTAAATTTGTACAGTTTCTTATTGTATTATATTGTATTTTTAACCTAACAATAGAGATTTATTTATTTTCTGTAATTTATTATTTTGTATTTTGTAAACCTGCACTTTAGTCGACCTCTGTTCTGTATCTGTTCTTCTGCTGTAATAATGCAAATTTCCCCATGTGGGATAATAAAGGTTATCTTATCTTATCTTAAATATAAGATTATTTTGTTTGCCAAGATAGCACTGTAATGTGCCCAGCCAACATTACTCAAGCACATCAAACAACCAACATTTCAAGGGTCCAAGTGGTTATTTAGGGGGTCCTGGATGGAGGGTAGGTATCTGATTCATACAGTTGTACAGTCTACTCGAATGTCCCTTCATGCTGTCTACAAACAGTGTATGTGTTGACTGTAGCGTATATAGCCACAGGTCTTTTGATACTGCCAGAGTGTTTAATATGAATATGAATTATGGGCTCATTCAACCACTGAATGTTCTTTAGTAAACAGATCCTGGTCGACCTTCACCATAGTTCACCAACATAGTCACCACGGTCAACATAGGTGCAATCATGGGCTGGAGGTTAGGGACCCTGTCTTGTGACCGGGAGATCACCAGTTTGATTTGGACACACCTGAAGTGCCCTTGAGCAAGGCACTTAACCCCTAACTGCTACCCAGGCACCATGCATAGAGCTGGCCACCACCCTAGCAAGTGTGCTGGGATGGGCTAAATGCGGTGGTCATAATTCCTCTGTCTGCAAGTACAAACGGTCAATGGCTCTAAATTCTAATTCTAATATATGAAAGTGGAATTGCCTCCCATTTATGATTTCATAGTTAAAAATATTGGAACTTTCAGTGACATACTAACCGGCATGCTTGGATTTAATTTCAAAATTCTGGTCACCTAGCAGTAGTTTTAGCTGTCTGCCTTCCTTTCACTGCAAAAACACAATATGTTTTATATATTTTTTTATTATATTATATTATATTCTATTATGCACTTACTATTTTTAATTATATTATATTATATTATATTATATTTTATTATATTATATTATATTATATTATGCACTTAAGTGAGTAAGCACTAGTAGAGGTGTAAGTTGTGTATGTACTTGTGTTGTGTTGCACTTATATTGCACTTATAATGACTTTTTCT
>CM067497.1:1012518-1038665 GCA_034552555.1 Semaprochilodus insignis
TAGCAGCCATGCTGTGTGATTGTATCCGTGTTTGCCGGTTGGAGCAGATCATCTTAAACTGAGAGTTCCATAGTGAGGATCAACTTTAATCTACTGTGTGTTGATGTCCAGATGGAAAGCCAGTAGCTAGTACAGGGAACGTTAGCTACTAGCATTAGCTCCAAGTAACTAGCATAGCTAACTAAATAGTATGAGGGCGGAGCTTATTTACACAGAGGCTCATTTTATTATTTCCACATGGTGCTTCTGGGTGATCATCAGGGGCGGTGTCTTGCTGTAAACCAGCCAATCAGAGCAGAGCTCATCTAAATATTCATGAACTCACCCTAATAAGGGAAAACAGCTCATTTCATTCTAGAACCAGATCCTAGGGTGGAAATGTGCGTGTAGAACCACATATGGACAATTTTCACCCCCAAAAAAGTCACATACCTTCTATGGAGAACATCAGAGAACCATTTAAATACTGAATAAACTGAATAAAGTTCTATAGTTTAAGGAACATGTGTCTGAGGTTTATAAGGTCTTATTATTTGTTTACTAAAGTCCAAATTAGGTACTTGATGCTTTACTCATTACACTGCAAAAATGGTATCTTGGTATGTGAAATGATTTTAAATCTAGCCTAGATATCTAATATATCCTGTTTGGTTTCTTTGTTGTATTTATTGATTTAATTGTAAGTGCCTTTGAGCTTTTAAAAATGCATTATAAGTCTAATGCATCATTATTATTATTATTATTATTATTATTAGTAGTAGTAGTAGTAGTAGTAGTAGTAGTATTATTATAATTTATTAATTAGTATTATTAATCTTGGTTTTTTTGTTTCTCGACCATGGAAACACTGCAGAGAAGGATATCTTATTATTTTCTAAGTCTAATTTGAATTGTTTTAAGCTAATTTCAAGAATATTCAACCCATTTCCAGATATTTTTTAAGTAATGTCTAAGTAGTGTTTTAATTCATTTTAGTTAGCCGCTTGTTCCCAATATTTATTTCCCAATATAGCTTACTAAAATCACTTAAAATTCTAATTTTAAGATTATTTAACTCATCTCCAGGAGTTTTTACTGGTCTTATGTGATTTTAGTAAGTAGATAATTTGGCTTGTGTCAAGAACACTTCTCTAAAATTCATTTTAATTGTTTAAAGCTAATTTCAAGAATATTTAACCCATTAACCCATGTTTTAGTAGTGTTTTAAGTAAAAAGCGTCTTGAAATAATATATAATAATAAGTAATATTAAAAGTAGATTAAAACAATCTTAAATGAGACTTTATAAAATGTATCAACTAGATATAATATTACTTTGCTTGCCAAGATATCATTTTTTGCAGTGATCCCACTTCGTGATGCTCCAGACTTACTGTTCTTGCTGTACCGTTCTTGAAGTTTGAGCTGTTGTTGCTCTTAGATGCTTCATTTCATTATAACAGCACTTATAGATTTAGCAGGACCTAAAATTAAACTAACTGACTTGTGGTAAAGTCTTTCAGTATGACCCATTCTATTTCTGGACTATGTGCTTGGCCATACACCTGTTAGATAAAGGTGTGGATGCAACACCTGATTTAAGAGGGGTGTCCACATACTTTTGGCCATATAGTGTATTTAAAGGTTGGATTTTGGGCTTATATAGTACAACACTACTGATGTCAAATACTGAGATTAATACTTAACACCGAGAGGTGGTCTGTACTAACCTGCGCAAGGAATACTGTGCACTATTACCACGTTTGAGGAAACACCAGTTCCAGTGGTAATGGTGAACAAGCGTCAGTGATTCAGTAAACACATCCAAACACGTTCTGAGACTGTCAGTAATCTGCCTTACTGCTCTTGCCGTCAGACTGAAGGTGCGTAACGAAGAGCTTCTTTTCTTCCTGTCCAGTTCAAAGCCGCTCCTTCAGAAAGTTCCCTTTATTCGTGCCGAGTCAAGGGGGGTCTGGCTTAGTAGTTTAAAGCGCAGATCAAAGAGACAGAATGTTCCACCAGTGCAGGAACTGAGGGTGGAAGTATCGGACCACGATCTGAAACAGGAACCCTGTGATCCTTCAAATATTTAAAAGTACAGCACAAAACTGGGATTCAAACAGAATCCCAACAGAGGGATACTGGAGCCAGAGGTCACGTTCCACCCACACCAGCACTGTATCGTAACCAGGAGCCAAAGTGACGAAATTCTCATCCGTCTAACCTGCAGGGCCCTTCATGATTTCAAAACAGGTACTGAGTTTTTTCCTCCCAACCCACCTCCAAAATTCCGCACTTCATGGAATTGTCTTCAGTGATATTCAACAAGCCATTCTAATGGGAAAAGTTAGATCGATGGTGCCAGGTTCTAAGTATCTGGAGAAAATTAAATCAATAAAAACATACTTATATATCCATATATATATATATTCTGATTTGTTTTGCAACTGTGTTCTTTTTCATTCTTATCTGTGTAGAATTTTTCTTTTAGAAATATTTTTGACTCCGGCAGTTACACATTTTTGAATTATGACAAAAGTTCCAAAATGTATTCCAAAAAGTGAATTTTAAGATTATTTGTACCTGTTTTATGTGTATTTAGTAAGTCTAAATCACTATATTGGCAGATAATGTGGCTTGTTTTAAACACTTCTTAAAATAAGCAAAATTATATGCCAATATAGTGAGAAGATTTTGCAAACAAAAATAAAACAAGTAACAAATACCTAGAAATAAGTTAAATAATCATAATATTTGCTTAAAACAATCTTAGAATGATAAATATAAGATATATCAACTGAATATAGGATCATTTTACATGCTAAGAAATTTTTTTTCGCATTGTAAAGAGCCGTTCAGTGGATACAGGGCTGGGCTTTAGTGACTCTAGGCTCTAGAGGACTTTTGGGAAAGTTCAATTGAAATCATCTTAAATCCCATCACTGTCAAAACTAAAACAGGTATGTCCAAAAGAAAGAGAGAAAAACCTTCTCAAGTTAAGGTAAAGAGAGTTGGGGATTGATTTTACACTGCAAAAAATGGTATTTGGGCATATAATCTTATATGAAGTTGATTTTTTTTAGATGGTTTTAAGCTAATTTTAAACAAATTTTACGTCTTTCTAAAGATGATTTACTTGTTTTAAATCTCTCATTTTGTGATTGCTGTAAGAATATTTGACCTATTTCTAGACATTTTGGACTTTTGACTTTTATTCTATTAAATGTGGGGATTGATGTTAATCCAGTACAATTTTTTGACACTTTTTGTCTCCTGATGATCCACTAGCTCTCTGTGTGCACTGTATATAAATCCAGTGTTGGCTCACAGCACTGGATCTGTAAATGGGAAATAAACAAAGTGGCTCGGACTGAACATCACAACACTTTTCCAGCCACGGGGGCGTTCCTGCTCATGCACAGGACGGGGAAGTGGAGGGGCTATGTGCTGAACCCCATGCATCGTCAAGAATGAGAAGCAGTCAAAGAGGACAAGATCTGAAGAACAAAGACTGAGAAAGAAGCTCTTAGATCAGGTAAGAAGCTCTTAGATCAGGTAAGAGCGAAGAGCCGTGTTAACCTCAGGGAGGAGTTTCAACAGCGGAGAGACCTCAGAGAGCTGACCAGGCTGAAGCTGGCTTCCTATTTGCAATTCCTGTTCCACCTTAAATGGTGTAGCAAGTGTAGTCTGGCTCTTGAGGTCTCAGGCACCAGAATGTAACTGCAGCACCGCTAAATGGATGCTCCTGCTAGCTCAGTTATGCTTTATTAAGTTAGCTTTAGCTTGCTGTTACCGTTGGTTAGTTTAGGAGCCCAGTGCTAAAGACTGCCTTCGAACACAGCTGTGTGGCAGGACAGCCCACTTCAGCTCAGTGATCCATCGGTTATTCACAAACATATCAAAAACATGTGTCCATGTGTGGCGTGTCCTGTCAAACACTTGATCAACCTATTTAGACAGACTACAGGAGGCTTTAGGCCTCTGGATGTTTAGATGTTTCTCCTGAGCAAAAGAGCCCAGCAATTCATATCTAATGGTGGAGGATTTCCTGGTCTCCTGGACCACCGACATGGTAACAACACCACCTGGGTTACTGAGACTCACTGTGTTGGAAGGTGGGTCCATTGTCGTTGACGTCAGAGAGGGTGATGGTCACCGTCGTTGTAGCACTGTAGCCTTCAGAATATCCAAGCATGTCTTTCACCTGAACCACGACCAGATACTTCTCACTGGCTTCTCTGTCCATGTTCGGCCACGAGGTCACGATTATACCTTTGAAGAAGATAAGAGAGAGAGAGTGAGCGCTCCAAACAGCTTCCCTCCAAAATAACACATACACCCACCGGACACTTCATTAGGGCCACCTTCCTGTATCTACACTCACTGTCCATGTTATCAGCTCCACTGACCATATAGGACACTCTGTAGTTGTACAGGTCCAGACTATAGTCCATCTGTTTCTCTGTGTACTGTATTACCCTGTTCTTCAATGGTCAGGACCCCCACAGGACCACCACAGAGCAGGTATGATGTGGGTGGTGGATCATTCTCAACACTGCAGTGACACTGGGGGCGGCATCCTGTGGGCAGCTTCCTGTGGGCGGTGTCCTGAGTGCAGCATCCTGTGGGCGGTGTCTTGCAGGCAGCATCCTGCGGGTAGCGTTCTGTTGTCAGCATCCTGTGGGTAGCATCCTGTGTGCAGCGTCCTGTGGGCAGCATCCTGTGGGCAGCATCCTGTGGGTAGCGTCCTATGGGCGATGTCCTGTGGGCAGCATACTGTGGATAGCGTCCTGTGGTCAGCATCCTGTGGGTAGTGTCCTGTGGGGAATGTCCTGTGGGCAGCGTCCTGTGCCCACTGATGAAGGACTAGAGGATGACCAACACTGCACTGTGCTGCAGCAGATGAGCTATCGTCTCTGACTGTCCATCTACAAGGTGGAGCAGCAAGGTAGGAGTGTCTAATAGAGTGGACAGTGAGTGGACACAGTCCTTCAGTACACCCCTAATTCTGTGAGCACCAGCCTGTTTAGCAGGGCAGAAAGGAGTGCTGTCTTAGCGCTCGCTACCTGTTTTGGGTTCCACTGAGAAGTAGGGCTCTCCTTGCAGGATGGAATAGACGAGTTTGGCATTGTTCCCAAACATGGGGTCATCTGCATCCGTGGCTGTCACCTTGAGCACCGTGGTCCCTGCGCAGGGGGAGAGACGGAGTCGCACACTGTCAACACTAGCCTTTGACTCATGTAAATAACCTGTGTGTGTGTATCAGCCACAGAGCAGGTGAGCGTGACAGTCCCCCTCTCCCTCCCCATGCCTCCCCGTCTATCTCTCGCCCTTTATTCTTCATCACTCCACCAGCTTTTTATCTCTCTTTCCACGTTCTCATCATGTCTGCTTTTTTATTCTTCTTTATCTCCTTCTCTTTCAACTTCTCTGCCACTCACTCCATCGCTGTGATTTCTGTCTCTCTGTTGTTGTTTCAGGCTGATCTGGCTCTTTTCATCTCTCTCTCTCTCTCTCTCTAACTGAATATATCCTGCTGCAATATCCTCCAGCGTAAGGCGATCCCTCTTTCCTGCGTCCACGCTAATTTCTTTTCACCTTGCTCTCCCTTTTTCCTCGCTCCTCTGGTTCCCTTTCCTTTTCCCTGCCGTATGATTTATTGCAATAAAGACATTATGCAGCTGAAACAGATTACGTACAAATTGAAATGGTAATGCGCGTGCAATAAAAAGGCAATAGTAATGATAACAATATTTAGGCAGGAATAAATCATATTCCGCGGATTCGGGAGGGGGGATCATATCTCAAACCAATACGTTTAAGTGGCAGAAGCTCCTCTCGCAGCGAGGACGCTTTAACCTTATAGCATAGGAGCTGCAGAGAGAGGGGGAAAAGAGAAAACAAGGACGTGGAGAGGAAATGATATGGGGGGGAAAGAAAGAGAGAAAAGTTGAAGTGTTATTTTTTTCCATTTCAGGGAATATCAAAACAAAGCAGCGCCTCAGTTACGCGGCGTATACACAATTCAAATGTCAGTTAGAGTGCATCGCTTCACCTGGCAAGTCATGGTTTAGTGGAGCGTTCGGAATAACAACACGGCCACTGTGTTTGACATGATCTGCGTTATTATTATTATTATTATTATTATTATTATTATTATTATTATTGATATGTTGCTTTTTATACATGGAAATGCAGCTCAGGGTGCATAAATAGTGGAACAATGAAAACAGATAAAAGGTGAAACCTTCTGGAAAGCTTGGAAGTGAAACTTATCCCACTCATTGGAGTGGTTTGATGCTTTACACACAACCAGCCAGCCAGTCCATGCATTAGCTGTTATATATACTGTATGTGAATAAGGATGATATATATATATATATACAGCTCTGGAAAAATGTAAGAGACCACCTGAAAATGATCAGTTCCTCTAGTTGTACAGTTTCTGGGTTTGTGTTGGACCAAAATGAGCAGTTCTGTTTGATTCTATACCCTACTGGAAACACGTCTCCCAAATTCCAGATCAAATATTGTATTTAGATCTGTTTATTTAGAAAATCACTAATGACCCTCCAGAAGCCTGTTTTTAGAACCATGCTCGCTGTGTGTTTCACCCCAGCCACCGCTCGCCAGTCTCTCTGTAGGTCACTTGAGGTCATCTTACGGTGGTTAAGGGACATTGGAATGAGGTGGCGC
The DNA here is from genome assembly GCA_034552555.1 of Semaprochilodus insignis. Lineage (NCBI taxonomy): Eukaryota > Metazoa > Chordata > Actinopteri > Characiformes > Prochilodontidae > Semaprochilodus > Semaprochilodus insignis. The sequence goes on from CM067497.1 coordinate 1,019,193, forward strand.
TCATCACGGTCAGTAGAGAGTGGTTTTGGCCCTCTGCCAGTCTGTAACTGTGTTGTCCTGTGTGTTTGCTGCTTGACCTTGTTCTTATGAACCAGACGCTCACTGTATCTTCCAGTAAAGCTAGAACCCAACCTTCTGTTCCTCACTAAGAACCTGCTGTACCTGTGGAGAAGAAACTGGAGTGGGCTCTTATTTATTTCCAGAGCTGTATCTCCTCCATATTGTATCTCCTTATTTGTATGCTGGTACGTGTACTGGCTGAATCATTAGGCCTTACATCCGGATGTTCTACAGATGAATAAAGATACTAGTACACATCGCTGATCTTCACAACATGCATTCATTTATCCAAAGAGGCAAAACTATTAATTTCATCATATATAATAATAAAATAGAATCATTTAATAATGTAATATCTGTATGGTACTTTATATTAGGTATGCAAACATGCTCATTTATTTAATTCTCTATTTATCTATTTATTTATTGACTAACTTTGCTTAATAAAAAACGAGATAAACAGCATAATTGAGATTTTGTGGCATATGTTAGTTTTAATCCTAGTAAACAGTGAACAGTCACGCTCGTAAATATGTTTTGTGCTGTTCTGATTTGGTGATTCATGCAGCTGTAGAATCTTTATTGCTTGAAAAAGAGTACCGGCCTACTTTGAGCATTGCACATATATACTGTACATATATATATATATACTTCCTTGTGAATTGACCACAGAAGTACTCCTAATAGACTACTTCTAATAAAATCTCTTTATATTAACATACACAAGTAAGGAACATTTAACCCTCGTCTCAAAAGTTACTGCTTTGGATATACGGGTAAATGACAAACAGGTTTTTTCAAAAATCATTTTTTTCATAAATGACAAGATTTCCATTTTATATCTTCATATACGTGTTTGCACTGCGTCGGTGTTAATGTTGTATCTTAATTATATAAAGCTTTTGTTGGCCTATTTCTGTTATTGAAGCTGGTCTGGTCTGGTTGCACCATTTGACTTCCTGGTTGTACCACTGACTTTTCAGACTAATTTCAATTCAAACAGGATCTGCTTAGACTCGTGTAGAAACCTTCGACCTTCAGCTCAAGTTTATACTCACATTTTTAGAAATAAATAAACATTATTTTAATAATGACACATTTTGATGGTTTTCTGAGAAGGTTGTACCGCCTGACGTGGAGAACTGAAGCATTCTGACCAAAATCCCTTAAAAATCACATTTTAACTACATTAAGGAAAGAGCTGCTGACCTTGGCATTTCAACATGATGGTCACTTGGGGTCTTCTTTCTGATGCAGTACCCTGGCCCCACTTTCATGTCTGAATAGAAGTCCTTTTTTGACATTTGAGGAATTAAGAACTTGCAGACTGAAGTTTTCCAGTGAGTTGAGAACTTTTGAAGTCGCCTAATTTTATTACATTTTTTTATTCATTTTATTTTATTATTATTATTAGTTTTTGGTATTAAATGGTTATTGTTTTATTTTGAATTCTATTCTACTCTAACTAAATCATCTTCTTTGATTTACTTTATCAAGATCCTGTATATGGTTAGACGGCTGCACCACGGGACATTTTTAGATGGTTCACTGGTGGTTTTGGATTTACTTATTGATAAATAAAATGTCTGTATGTGTGTTGTAGACATGGTGATGCCTGGTTCCCATCACCATGAACATCAGAACCAGTCCACACCAAACCCACTCTGAAAATTTCGCTAATTGAATTATGCAGAAATTTAGAAGACTCTGGAATTTCCAGAAGATGCCTGGTAGGTCTAAACAGGCTAATAGGATAAACAAATAGGATGAAGCTGCTGCTGCTTATGCTTTACTCTAGGAGTTTCCAGCTTGTGATGACATTAAGATCTCATTTCTACTATCATCTGCCAGACGCTGTGATGCATAATACCCAGGTCTGGTCCACTAATGCAGCCGTGACACTGTTTCCACGTTCCTCATCCGGGCTTCGACCCACATGAAAAGGATGAATCAGTGTTTGAGACAGAAGCTGCCGTACCCATTGGGCTCATCTCTGGAATACTGGACACATAGGGCTCATTTATGAACTCCGGGGCATTGTCATTGATATCCTGGACTTTGATGATGAACTCAGACTCGGGCTCCACTGGCTGGCCAGTCCTGCGGTCGATGGCGTGGGCTTGGAGCACGTAGAAGGCCTTTTCTTCTCGGTCCAGGCTCTTTAGAGTATGGATCTCACCGCTGTACTCGTCGATGGCGAAGACCTCTCCGGCTCCCTCTCCAGACAGGATGTATCTAATGGCGAAGTCTCCAGTGTCGCGGTTTGATCTCAGCTAAATGAAAACATTGTGAAAACAAAAATTTAGCAGCTGTGAAATTACAGCAACAATAACAGCAGCAGAGGTTAAACCAAACTACATCACGGAACCTCGCTAACCCTCAGAATGGAAATGTTAAAAAGCTTTCGTGATCGTTTGTAAAGATCCATTCGCCATGAATACGAAGGACATAGCGAGTATGATGAGCAACAGTGGGCTAGCTTCATTACAGCTATGAAGCACAACACATGATAGTTCACATCACATGTACCTGGATAACATTAATCAGGACAACTCATAGCGACCCACAGTGCTACCTTTGACAGCGCTAGGAGTACAGATCAAGGACGGACGCTTAAGAGGTCAACGTTCTCACTGCTAGGCCTTTTCCACCAACGTGGAACGGGTTCTGTTCCGGTTTGTGCGCCTACGTTTGAACCATTTGGCACATTTCCAACAAAAAATAATGGGTTCGAAACCCAAAAAGTTAGTTCCCAATTGGAATCAAAGAATTGGAAGTTCCATAGCATAAAGCATAACAACATCTAATTGATAAATTAATTAAGAAATTGCTTAAATAATGAAAATATTAGATTTTTGTCATGTTTGTATATGTATATGAGGTATTTGGTAAATTGTTGCCATATGGTTACAATGAACAATCATGGAAAATACATAAAACCTATATTTCCTTAAAAGCATTGTTTTATTGAAAACATGACTTTAAAAAAATGACTTATACTTAATGTGAATTGTTTAACCTGATATTTAGTATAATTTCAATTGTTATTTGAAATGTACAGTAATAATAAAACACTGTTATTAAAACCATACGGGCTTATGGACCAAAAATATACCAACTAAAAACAACCAACATATAATTTGGATGGGAATTCACAATTCCTTCTGTTAAAACTACACTGTAAAAAGTGGAGGCTAAAAAATTGCTTCAATTTGTAACAAGCAGTTGAGTAAGTTTCACTCAACTCAAAAAATGACTTTGATTGAAACAACTGTTCATTCAAAATCCTGTTCTGGGTTGAATAATCATAATTCATTTGCATGTAACAAATTGGAATTTTTTTTTAGGAGGGAACAAAAACATTTTAATATCAATATGTTCAAAATGTAACCAATATATTTTGGCTAAATACTGAACAAGTAGTCAATGTTGGAATGTCATGAGTGAGTGACGGGTGTCCACGGAAAAAGGGAGTGCAAACAGGATATCCCGGTCATGTGACGCAAAACGTGGATCTTTTTAGTAAAATAAAGATCATACAAACACCATGTGACTCTTCATTCAGTTTTCAGTAAAAACAGAAGCAGCGTTTTCCTTTTGGGATTACCTGACCAATCACTTTCAGCGTCGGATCCTCCTCCTCAACAAACAGCTGTTTCCAGATCCAGTCGCGTTTGGCCCTGGGCCGGGATCCACGGAGGCCTTCAGTCTGCTGACCTTCTCTGGACATTCTTAGCTCACTCCCCAGCAAACCAGGCATGATGGAGATCATGATGACCATGGGAAGAACACAACAGCAGGCCATTGTTTGATCGCTTCCCGTCTGCCCGACTCCCCCTTTTCCAGATGATGTGGTCAGAGCCCTGGAGCCAGTTAGTGTTCCATTAGAATACTGGGGCCGTTTGTCATGGACACGCTCTGAGAGGGTGCTGACGCGGAGAACAAGACCTGGGACTTCATCCTGCGGTTCAGAAACATCGAGGAAACTGATTATTAACGAACTGACGGCTTTGACTTTGTCAACAGTGGTCTCGTGCTGGAAGCAGCTTGGAAAAAGTCTGAATTTTCCCAACCCCAGAAAATCCCAGGAGGAATAGAGTGCCTACAAAAACAAGGAAGCCAATTGGTGGGCATACTCGGAATGTGTGAAGGGCTCCAGGAAGTAGATGACTGCTTCAGACCCCAAAATAGAGCTTCCCAGGGCATTACCCAGACTTCATGAGACAACAACGACGCATTGTCTGTGCGGGAAGACATTTTGAAGCCAATCTATTTACTGAGACACGAAGTTCTCCAGCTGGTGAATGGAAAGTCTTAATTAAATCACTCCATTCAAAGGGTGCAACAAACACATGCCGTACGAGGGAAAGGATTCCCAGAGCATATAATTCAAGAGTTGGTGTTTTTGTTTAGTTTCTGTGGTGTATTTTTAATATGTGCAATTTCAATAAAGTATAACTCCAGCCAAGTAAAGTTTCAGGATAAAGTGAGTTATTATAACTTTAATATCTGGATTCCTGCATTGATTACTAACTAAATGTGGTCCGATCTTTATCTATAAGTCTCACTTATAGACAAACACCATCTAACTAACCTAATAACACACACACACACACACACACACACACACAGTTGAGGAACTGTTGAGCTCGTTGAGGAACATCCACAGTACAGGCTAGAAACAGGACGTGAATCCCTGAGTTTAATAACCTGTAGCTGCTTTAGATCCTGCTTTAGCAGCATCACCTCCCCTAAATGTTTCCTGCAGCTGCTAATAAGATCTGCACGACGCTGCGGAGGAGCCTGGCTTGCACAGCCCTCTTCAAATCCTACCACAGCATATAACACGCCTTCTGAGGTCTTCTGTAAGTTGTTACCTTTCACCGCAAGGAACAGACTTGTCACTAACCAAGCTTTGTGTGCTGGTGTTATTTAATGCCACCTTAAATGGGGCAGCATTTACATTCTGACACTGAAATTCAGCTTCTTATTGGGCAGTTTCTACTTCAAATTTTTCTAATTCCGCCTTAAATGGTGCAGCATTTACGTACTGGTGCCGGCACTCAGCTTCTTATTTGCCAGCTTCTTGTTTGAATTTCACCTATTTCACCTTAAATGGTGCAGCATTTACGTACTGGTGCCGGCACTCAGCTCCTTATTTACCAGCTTCTTGTTTGAATTTCATCTATTCCACCTGAAATGGTGCGGCATTTACATACTGGTGCTGAAATTCAGCTCCTGATTTGCCAGCTTCTTGTTCAAATTCTTCCATTCCTCCTTAAATGGTGCAGCATTTACATACTGGTGCTGAAATTCAGCTTCTTATTTGCCAGCTTCTTGTTTGAATTTCACCTATTCCACCTTAAATGGTGCAGCATTTACATACTGGTGCTGACACTCAGCTTCTTATTTGCCAGCTTCTTATTGGAATTTTCCTGGTCCACCTTAAATGTTGGAGCAGTTATATTGTAATTATAATTCTGCCATTCCACCTTAAATTGTGCAGCAGTTATATTCCAGCACTGACATTCAAATTCTTCTTCACCAGCTACTTACTTTGTTACAAATGTACATGAAGAATCAGTACAACAGGAACAAAGTCCACATTTTCCCATTGTGTTCCAGTGTGTTTCCAAACTCCTCCGTGTTGGAATTCCAAGCTCAGAGATGTTTTACCCCTCAGTAGAATGAACATGTGAACTGGTTGGGAATAACAGGGGCTGGAATAACTGGATTAAACCCCTCTGTTCCTGATTACACTAGCAGGAATAATTTCCTCCTCCTTGATTGTTTGAGGAATGAGGAATGTCCTGCAGCAGGTTGACGTTCCCCACACAAGCCTGGAATGCCGCAGGATCCTATAGCACTCTGTTGGTATGGTAACCAGGGCTCACTCATCAGGCAACAGATGTTCCCGTCACTGTACTAACATGACTTATGGAGCAGTCTCGCTGACTGTGGAGAAATTCCAACTCACGGATCGGAAAGAAGAGCACATATAGATACAGGTATATACATCCACAGCGACAATAACATGTGGTCGTGCTGCCTGTTTGGAGGTCCTTCGGTTTTGGCCTACGTGGTGGTTCTTCAAGGGTTCTTCAGCAAAGAAAACGCTCAGTGGAGAATGTGTTGTACAAGGTTCTGTATAGCACCTTCTATTGTTAAAGGTCTACCATTGTAACAACAGCAGAACCGTTCTGGGTGCTATATAGAACCTCATACAAGTGTAAAAAATAGGTTTGAACTTTTTATCAGCAAATAAGCAGAAATTGTGCAGCAGAATTCCATATTTAAGGGAGTTCTCTGGAGAGAATGTATATATATATTTTTTTTTAACCAGCTTCTTGTTTGAATTTTCTCGTTCCACCTTAAATGGTGCAGCAGTTACATCCTGGTGCTAACATTCAGCATCCTATTTAACATTTAACAGCTTCTTGTTCACATTCTCTTGTTCCACCTTAAATAATGGTGCATCTTTTCCATTCTCGCACTGACATTCAGTTTTTATTCACCAGTTTGTTCTTATATATATATATATATATATACACACAGAATAAATAATTTTTTTGATAGTCAAATAATCTATTGATTATTGAAATTAATAATCAGTTATTTGAGTTATGAATTTCTATGAATTACTTTGTAGCTATAACTTTTAAGTGTAGCTCTGGGTTGTGTTATGCATATTTGCGAACTAATAATGAAGGCAATAAAAATAAATATCTTATTCAGAAATTCACTGTTTTTATGAACTTACTACTAACTACTTACTGCTTGCTACTTACTACTTAGTATTACCTACTAATACAAAAAAAAGATAAATGAAACTCCAATATCATATCTTTATCCTGACAGAATTTAAAAATAAGAAAGTGGAGTGTAGCAGCAATAACATGCAACAAAACTAAATCAGTTTTTCCTTTCATCAGGTACATTTGAAAAATAAAATCAATCTAAATGAATCTAAATAAAATATTTTAATAAAAGATGATATATTCTGGCAGCATTAAAAGGCTTGAGACTTGTATTATATTATATATTGTAATTGTATGTTATATATGGTAAATGTATTGTAACTATGTACTATGACCATCCTCATACTCGCAGAGCTTTCTCAGTCGTTTCTTAATTGTATGATTTTAACCTGCAAGCAAGCTGTGTTTTATATTACCGGTAAGAGAGATTGTGTAGTGTGTATGTATTAATTAGGATCTGTTTTTATCATTTTAACATCAATCGAACGTTCTAGATTCTCTTCCTCTTAGTAAATACAATATGAAATGGACCATTAACTTTGGTGTAGGCCAGATTTTACAGTAACCGGGTCAAATAAACAGAAACTGTGCAATGAAAATGTGTAGAACTGTTCCAACTTACTTATAACTGTCTGTAAAGCACTTTGAGCTGCCAACAGTATGAAAGTGCTCTATAAATAAACATTATTATTATTATTATTATTATTATTATTATTATTATTATTATTACCTAGAAAATCTAGAATTTTAGAATATTACCTAGAAAAAGTGCCCAAATTTTGCATTACATTTATTTATTTATTTATTTATTTATTTATTTATTTATTCATTCATTTAAACATGTTATCTTTAAATCTAACTGTTTTATTGTCGGTTTTATTTTATGAATTGTAATTTTTTTTTCTTAATTACATCTTTAGCTTTTTTCACTTTAGTTCAATCAGATTCAACCCCTTTAAGTTGTAAATGCTTGGCTGCAGTGAAAATGAGGGTCACCCTCCATGTATTTCAGAGTGAAGATCAATGTTGACTGTTTGATTGATCTATAAAGTTGATCAGTAATCAGAGGCACCGCTTGCCACCAGTAGAGGCAACTGATTTGGGCCCCAGGCCGGTGGGGGGCCCATGAAGCGTTAAAAAATATATATATATAACTTAAATTTAAATTATTATTTTTTTTGTAATTATAAATGTAATATACATTTTTAAATTATTTAAATAATAATAATAATATATGAACTTTTATTTCTATTTATTTATTTCTATTTCTGTTTATTGGAGTCAGATTATTTATGATATAAGGATGATAAAGGTAGTTCCCCCCTGTGCTGAGGGTCTCTACTCCAGAATTGCCAATGTAATGACTGGTGAAGTCCAAATCTAAGGTCAACTGTCTGGCATCACCTCATCCCTTTGTTCAAAACCAATAAAAAAATAAATAAGTGTTTCATGCTTCACATGCAAGCACGAGCTCTTCCCAGCTACTTCTTCATGCACGCATTGTAATTAAGGTGGAGAAATGAAGCTCTTCAAGCAAACTTTGTCCGGCCTGACCTTCACCATCACCATTTTCTCTAAACCAAAGGCCAACCTGTGGCCTCCACCACTGGATACTCTCTAGGAGGTAATTATCTCCCTCAGTCCTGACCAGCGGAACCTCCAACAATTAAAGGGAAATATCAGAACCTTTCCACTCGCCACCGAGGCTATCGTCGAATCTTTCTGACATTCTGCTTTTAAAAACGCTCCCACCAAAAACACCTATTAAAATCATTAATCATGTCAATGCGGCACGTTTGACTTTGCTGACTGCACCAAGGACTGCACCGTCCTCCTTTATTACATCAGATAAAAGAGCACGTCTCAACTCCAGCTACTACTTCATCATTTCCTCCACGCGCGCGCATGCCGTGCATTCAAATCACCGGCAAATTTCTACTTAAGACAAATGAGTTCAAGCAGGACGTGCGTTATCCTCAAAAGTCCTCTGCCACCAAAAGTTGGCTCAAGTGGATGGCGCTGCCGCGGACCGGAGCGCGCATTCATTTCCTCGCGCAGCTAAGCGATCGGGATGGGCGCAGGCACGGTCGCAGGCACGAGCCAATCTGCGCTTCTGCTGCTGCGTGATGGCTTCGCTAATAGTATGGAAAGGCCTCGAACCGATCATGGTGTTATGGGCTTTGCAATTAGTCAAGTCTGATGACTGGCCAATTACGAGCGCTTCGTCTCGCGGATGCGTGTTGCCAGTCGAGCCCCTTTGCGCCGTGTCACGGCGATAAAAATCAATTACCGATGCCCAATTTCCTCTTTGAAATTCAATTTGCTTTAGAAATGAGAGCCAGGGCCGTGGGTGTTTGTGGGTGAGCGAGTCTCGGGGAAGTGCGCTCGTATCCGGCCCTGCGCAGGAGTGACATTCCAATTAGTGGCCAGTGAATCGTGAGCTAATGACGAGCTCTCATAAGGCTGCCAAGCGCCACAGTCGAGCGCCATGGGCCAAAGCTACGGAGTGCTAATGTTACTTACAGCCAATCTGCTGTCAGCTCCTCACATCACATTAGCGTTGCATTGCAGGCTCCGGAGATAAAGGGAACATGAAATGCCGGACGGTGATTCCGGAGCAGGCGAACACCCGAGGGCCCCCATCGGCTTGAAAGCAGTATTACTGTGATGTTAAATTGTCGGTGTGGAACCTTTAGAGCCTTCGAGGCCTTCCTGGAAGTCCTAACGATGGTTTTAGCTCATTCCTATTCAGGAGAGTCATCGTGCTTGTATCTGAACTCTGGACTGTTTGAGGCATTGCAGCGACGCTCTCAGTCCAGGTTTGGGCTTGAAACAAAAATCCCACCCAAGGGGAAATTGTCTAATCAGATTAGAGGGTTTCCACATGGTATCTAGGCAGACACAGCCGAACAAGCTCTACCAAAGGGTTAGGAGCTGGGCTAGATGGTAGTTTGATTAACTAACAGCATAAATAGGAAGAGATAGAGGAACCAACCAATCACGCTCTGATTTAGCCCACCCGGATTACAGTGAGTTAAACATGGAAGGTTAAATCTGTGTGATCTTGAAATGCAAGCTTGAAATAATAGAGTGATAAACAGTTCTACACATTTCAAATGCCAGTTTAATCTAGAGCAATCTAAAACACATTAAAATGCCTCAGCGTTAGCTTAAGGCTAGCTTACTATTAGAAATCCCATGAGGGCGCTAGCACAAATTAGCATTTCTATAGAGGTATGTTCCTTTTTCGTATTTTCAGGGTTTTTTTGGTTTGGGTTTCGACACTTGAACTGATCTAAGGCCTCATAGCCACTCTGTCTGCTGACTGAAGTAGTGCTGTAATCAGACCAGAGTCTAAGTTAAAACCAAGATTTAAAAGAATGTAAAAACTAAAAGAAGAAAGTCTGTAATTCATTATACTCGAATCCTTCAGTCATTATACATGTATATAATACATATATGTAGATATATGTATCAATAGATCATATTCAATATTATATTTTGTTTAATAGATCATTAAATAATAGAATTTCAGTTTTATTTATTATATTATAGTCTTAGTTTCAATTCGCTATGTAACGTTGTAAATGTGAGATCATGCTCTCTAAAACTCGCTCAGAATTCTAAATGGACTGAATATGAATATTTAAATTTTATTATTAAATGGAAATATAGTAATGCAACCCCAAAAAAGTTGGGACCCTTGAGATTTGATGTGCAAATCATTGAATAAAAATTTAATTAGGTGGAAAACAGAAAAAAAAAAAACATATGACATTTTAAACAGGAGAAATGTTTTACTTCATTGACTTCTGAAAGACTCCGCCCCCCTGTGATGCCCTTTTTACACCCATGTATGTTACCTGCTGTTAATTAAGCCAATTATTTATGAAATGTTCCAGCAGGTGTTTTTTTAGCATTACAAACTTTACCGGTCCTTTTTTGTTAAATGTTTCACATAAAATAAAATAAAAATCATATATAAAACAACAATTAATTTTCTTAATTGCAACATTTGCTATTTTGGGGTTTTAACTATTTATGAAATTAATTATAAGGTTTAAATGATTTGCAAATCATTAGATTCTATTTTTATTTACATTGTGCACAAGGTTCCAAATTGTTTGGAAAAGGCGTGTAAAACATTCCAATATCATGGAATATTTCAATTTTGGAACCAGTTTACAATCAACAATCAGGTAAGCCATTATGGAAAGATCGAATAGATCCTCATCTGGCAGAACAGATTTCATTTAAACACCCAGAGAAAAAGCTTAAAAATTATTCTAATTTATTTCTAATTAATTTTTTGTGGATTTTTAAATATACAAAAATCCAGAAATTTGGAGTTTTACTTCGGTTTCTAATTGCTTCCGATGAAGGCATCACACTTGGCTGGCCTGCAGAACGATTCTGAGACAACACTGAATCTAACGAGTCTGGTCTAGGCTGGGTTCCTACAATGACCGTCCCCAAAACCCGCTCTTTGAAGTGACAGCATAAAAGAACCACTTTTTCATTTGCTATAATCGTTTGGGCAAATGATCCGTACGCACCTCCACACAGTTCCTAAAACCACATGTGCAGCCAGTTAAGAACCCTTATATTCACCAGGTTGTTTTTAGACTGTTCCAGTGCCCAAGGCTTGTCCAAAGCAGCTCTTTAATCTCGACTGCAGTAGGAAAGATTCCGGACAGTGTTTGGTATTTGGTTTACATGCAGTAAAAGAGCTGGACAGATGGAAACTACTGAGCTCCTGAGTCTTGTCAAGAAACAAGAATACAAACACAATATTAGAGCTGGAAATCAAGTCCGAGCATCTGTCTGGGTTTATTTCCACGTCAATCTGCAATCCTCAAAGCACTCCGCATCCAACACCCAGCTTGACTTCTACATCCTTCAGAAGCAGCGCAGACCACCCACGGCCCGCAACCCGCGCTCAAACACCATATACATGGCCAACCCTACGTCTCCTTAGCTCCGAGCTAGCACATTATAGCTCTCCACACACAGGGAGAGATTAATATGCTGCCGTCACTTGTTTTATGTTATGCATGCTATATCTCATATCTCTCCCCGGACCAGCCGAATACATTCAACAGGGCATGGAGCAAAATCACAGCGCATTATTACAGACGCAGTAGCCAAGCGTTCAGACGCACAGCTGGAGAGCAAATCAAATCTTCTAATTTCTCATTTATTCATGCATGTTTGGAACAAAGTCATGTAAATCTCATTTCCCCCCAGACTCCTGTCCCACCAGTCACTCATCTAGAGCCTAGCACTGTTTAATTGGCCGTTGGGGGGCTCATGTTGGGACTGGTGTTTACTTTATGCACCGCAGGACGACGACACCTTATTTTAATTGCGTAACCATCCATATACAACATAAACAGCAGAGCTTTCCAGACGAAGATCAGCCGCTTTTGTAGAGTCAGAACCTGGCAAGCCAAAGATTCCAGGAGCATTCCGACTCAATTTCCAATGACCGTATAAGAGCACTTTTCAATGGTCAGGACCACCACAGTACCACCACAGAGCAGGTATGATGTGGGTGGTGGATCATTCTCAGCACTGCAGTGACACTGACGTGGTGGTGGTGTGTTAGTGTGTGTGGTGCTGGTGTGAGCGGATCAGACACAGCAGTGCTGCTGGAGTGTTTAAACACTGTGTCCACTCACTGTCCACTCTATTAGACACTCCTACCTTGCTGGTCCACCTTGTAGATGTACAGTCAGAGACGATAGCTCATCTGCTGCTGCACAGTGCAGTGTTGGTCATCCTCTAGTCCTTCATCAGTGGTCACAGGACGCTGTTGGCTGGATAGTTCTGGTTGGTGGACGATTCTCAGCCCAGCAGTGACACTGAGGTGTCCAGCAGCACTGCTGTGTCTGATCCACTCACACCAACACCACACACACTAACACACCACCACCACGTCAGTGTCACTGCAGTGCTGAGAATCGTCCACCAACCAAAACTATTCAGCCAACAGTGTCCTGTGGGTAGCGTCCTGTAGGCAGCGTCTTGTGGGCGACGTCCTGTGACCACTGATGAAGGACTAGAGGACAACCAACACTCCACTACAAGGTGGACGAGCAAGGTACGAGTGTCTACTGGAGTGGACAGTGAGTGGACACTGTTTAAATACCTGTCTATGGTTAAGCTGAATCCTACCTGTATGGATCAGTGCTGATTAAAAGGCCATGGTTCAGATTCACAGGTACGAGGCACTGATTTGAGTCCGGTATAATAAGCAAAGAAGCCCTGAACACCGTGTCTACTGTGTTTGATATTTGTAATTAACACACATACAAAGCCAATCCAGCTATAACAGAGCTAAATATGGATTTGTGAAAACTCCTATCTTGACTATCTTGTTAGGACTAAAAATAGGACGTTTGTGAAATACAGCCACAGATCAGTTAGAGGAACATCTGACAGGGTGTCTCGAACGTTTTGGCACCTCAGCTCAAGTATCATGTTAACACATCCTGAACAGAGAACCCACATTTGTCATTTTAGGAAAACTGCAGTCTTCAAATCCTCTTCAGAAGTTCCTGCTTATGGCTTGGGAGGGTCTTGTTTTAAAGGCTTCATATAGCATGTAGCTGTATACGTTTGGTGTGTGGATGATTGTAGCTTGCAGTGTTCAGCTAGTTCACAGTACAACTGACACTAATACTTAGTTTAGTTAAAACTGATACTAAAACTAATGTTTAGTTAGAGCTAAAACTATTACTTAGTTTAGTAAAACAAATACTAAAATTAATACTTAGTTAAAATAATAGTAAAGTTCATATTTAGGTTAATTAGAGCTAATACTAAAACTAATACTTAGTTTAGTTAGAGCTAATACTAAAACTAATACTTAGTTTAGTTAAAACAAATACTAAAACTGATACTTAGTTTAGTTAGAGCTAATACTAAAACTAATACTTTGTTCAGTTAAAACTAATACTAAAACTAATACTTAGGGCACTTTTTTTCTTCCTTGTAAAGAATGTTTCCTTATTTGTAACTTTGGAATAAGACAGTACACTATTAAAAGTAAAAGTTTCAAGTAAGAATTTATAGATTTTTAACTTAAAACATTCCAAACTAACCTAAAATTATTAACAGAATATCAGGTGTGTTGGTGTGTCAGAGTCTATGCACGGTCCTGCAGAGGTACCTACTGGAGTTAGCCTGCTAACCAGCTAGCCCCGGCCCATCCTGTCTGTAATACCACTCTGTACCTGTAGAGGTGATAGTGAGTCACTGTAGCGCTGCAGGAGTGGAATCAGTCCAACATGAGAGGACGAAGAAGTAAAATGTTAAATTTGAAAACAACTATGTTCTTTAAGGGAACCAAACCGGTTCTTCTATGACAAAGCTACACTACGAAGTTCTAAACGGTTAATGGCTCCAATATGATACAGAACACTCCCAGTCCGACTAGCAGGCATCTAAAAGTCATAATCCATAAACACAGACGGGAGCAGAAAATAGCTTGGCTGCAATTTTAGGTGGCGGTGAAGTTCCATAACCACCGTCAGTACATCCGTAACTGGCCTGTGCATCCGTCTCTGCATCCCAGCTCTTCCACACCTACTAAACATCTTCATTTTGATTAAGCTGATTAATTTGATTGACCCAACAGCTGTCAAGTGGTGTAGGATAACGAGGCGCTCAGTGGTGAAATGTAATTAAGAGCTCAGCGGCGTGTGAAGAGGCTCTTTAGTACAGCAGAGCGGTCAGTCCATATGGACAGAACAACTAAAGAGCTGATAGCACAGAACCTTCACAGCTTACATCTCAATTTACATAATAATACCAGCTTTAATTTAGATTTCATTCATTCCTACATCATGACGTGGCTTTAAACAGAGTCATTCAGTGGGGTTCAGTGGGAAACACCCCGTTCCAGATACACTCAGAACTGTTCACAGTGGTGGTGAAGGTAACCAGACGTCCCCCTCTAAAAGCTCCCTCACAGGAAGTTCCTACATGAGGTGGTTCTGAATACGCTGCCTGATGTCTGAGACGCTGTTTATGATAGTTCTGGCCTTAAACTCCATTCATGGTGGAGGGATACATGCTGCAGGGCGCTGTGAGGTAAAATAGTCCCCCAAAGAAACTTAGTATTTCCAGGTTTTCCAGATTTTCCATCATCAACATTCCATATAAACTCAGAAGACTCGTGTAGGTTCACTGGTGGTTTAGATGTTTAGACATGGAGAACCCTGGTTCCCATCACCACCACTGTACAGAACATCTGATCCATCTCACACCAAATCAATCACTCACACCAAACCAATCACTCTGTTTACACCCCAAACACTCACTTATGCAGGAATTTAGTGAAATGGGTGGAATTCCATTTTAAATGGATGCTCTGGGGTCCGGGGATATTTGACTTGCTGGCTGGGCCTGAAATGTTATAAATGCTGCTACTCATTCGGCATTCCAAGGCAGGAAGACAGCCAGTCACGTCTGAATTTCATGTTTGGGTACAACGTGGCCTGCTGAGGTTCCTCATGATCCTTCGCTCCCTTACTTATCCCATAATACTCCGTATCAGTGATGTGATCAGGAAAACTGAGCGCTGATACAGTAGTGCAGGCGGCAAGGCGTCGAAACAGCTGCCATCAGTTTCAGCAGCCATTAATATACGAACATTCCGTAAACGGCTCGTATTACGGAAGACTGGGTTTACCTCACAATTTCAGGAAGAGCTGTATTATGTAAACGCTGTTAAGGTTTTACAACAGACCACTCGGTTCATTCAGTCAGTATTTTTTGGGAACCAACGGCCCCACCTTGCTTTTGCGATGTCATAAAAACAGCACATTTACATATGTGTGCCTTCTCGGCCTACAGCGGTTATTCTTCTGCTAAGATGTGCTTCAGGAAATGGCTCTTCTATGGCAGCTTAACAAAGTTCGGTGTTTATTTGACATTAGATATATAAACAATTAACCCATTAATTGTTTAACAAATAGACATTTTGTGCTATTGTGCTGTTGGGTAAATATTAATTTCTAGAAAGTAATTAATTTCTAGTAAACAGTTCTTTATACGGAAGCCCTAAATGGTAGGATTGAAGTGTGTGTATATATATATATATATATATATAATATCCTCCTCATTTCCCCTCACTGTATGTAAGAAATACACAGACTAGCACTTTGCCTTTCTGGGTCCAGGTGAAAAACATGACTTAGCATTAGCATGCTAACTGGTACCCAGTAACCTGGCCGTCTCTCCGTTTTTACATCATTTGAAAACACCTGTTGTTATATATAAATTTCGTGATGAACAGACTTAAAGAAATGACCCCAAACTACTGGTTCCATTGACTGACATTAAAAGTACAGTGTGTTTTGACCTTCTCCTGTAAAGTTACCAGTTCAAAGATACGAGGTTTTGTTCTGACATGCAGTGATCCATAAAAACAAACTGAGGGAGAATTTTCTTTGTGGTTTCTGATGTCTGGAAGTCATGCTACACATCATATCATACAGGCTGAAGAAATAAATAACGTGCACCTCTTCATCACACCTTATCTTATCTTCATTTAGGGATTATATCTTACGGTACAGCATCTTATTTTATCTTAATTTAGGAGATCCTAAACATCTCAATATATATATATATTAATAATTTATATAAGTATATATTATATATAATATTTGTTTTTTTTTGCTTAGCATGCTAATGGGTACCCAGTGGCCTGATCATCTCTCCATTTTTTATCCTCTCCATGTTGTTCTTTAAATCATATGTATTTCATGAAGACTTAAAGCTCGGTCACTCTGCTTTAAGTCCAATTGATATACTTCACTGCAAAAAATGAGATCTTGGCAGGTAAAATTATCTTTAATCTAGTTGATATATCTTAAAATTCTCATTTTGAGATTATTGTAAGCTAATTTTAGGATTTTTTTTACTTACTTCTAGCTAAATTTCTAACTTGTTTTAAGCGATTTTATCAAATTTCTTGCTATACCAGCAGGTAATTTGTCCTGTTTTTTAAAGATAGATAGATAGATAGATACTTTATTGATCCTGAAGGAAATTTAGCAGCCAGAAGCAGTTACACAATACAGCACAGTAATACATTACAATAATAAGGGTGGTACAGTATGTACAGGATCAGCAAAAATGATTAACTATATTAACTATAAATATAGTTTATAGAACTATATTTCTAAGAAAATTTGATTGAAAATATAAAACATCTGGAAATACGTTAGAAAAACTTAAAATTAGCTTACAACAAACTCAAAATGAGAATTTTATGACGTATCAGCTATACCTATGATCATTTTACCTGCCAAGGTATCATTTGGTTTGCACTGTTGAGGCGTTTCAGTGGTGCAAGAGCTTAAAGTCATGTGATGAGGCTTTTTAGAACAGGAAAAAGGTCCATCCGTACGTAGAGAACGTCCACGAGTCACGAAATCATATTAAACCCACATATTTGCTGCCATTTAAAATGAAAGCAGTACGTTTTAATCGACTGAACAGTTCCACACAGCGTTCCTCAAGACTTAGACTGTACTGCTAGAGCGAAACCAGAACAACTCACCTGGCCTGAGCGCTTGACCTCTCCTCTCTCCCCACTCCGCTTTGTTAAGCTGAAGTGGCCGTGAGCTGAAAACAGCTGGACTGAAAGCACAGTATGGCCGAGGCTAGCACCCAGGCTCACAATGGCCAGCTCCATCCACTGACGACCTCTCCCTTTCTCCTCTCTCCTCCATCCCTCCTTCTCCTTCACCACCCCCCCCCCTCAATAACTTCTCGAGGAGAACAAACAGTAGTGGTATTGTCCAGCCACCTCCCCACCACCCCCAGTCCGAACCACACTGGTAACACACAAGCCATTATTTTCCATGCAAACAGCTCGAGCTGGAACACAAATGGATTGCTATTCTTTTTTTGCACCATCGCTCCCTCTCTTTCTCTCTCTCTCTCTCTCTCTCCCCCATACACATACACCACACACTCGCTCTGTCTCTCGGCTAACAATAGGGCACTTATTAGAATCTCGCTGGCTGGGTACGGCTCGCATCCATCAGAGAGGAAACTATTTCGGAGGGTGATAAGAGGGATACAGTCTGTTTCTGACATTTAGACCAGAGGAGAGGGGCCTCCAGGCAGGCCCAGGCCCTCGTGTCCGGCATAAAGAGACGAGACCCCCTTGTGACCCCTGTGTCTCAAATCCATTTAAGGTTTTTCAAGTGTAACGACTCGAGAGCTCTGCCAAGGCTCCTTGCAGGCAGCCAAAAGCAACGGTTTCTTAGAAAAGCAGCGAATAATTGTGTTTGGTAATGATTGTGTTTGTTCTGATTACGCCGTGCTTCAAGGAGACTCGACCACAAAAGACTTACACAAAGCCCCCCCGAGATTCAGCCCACCCCCCACCCCCCGAGACACGCTGACGGTTACTTAGAGGAAGTTCTTACAGGAGCAGATATGTACCGTCTGGCTCTGTAAACTTTTTCTGAGGTGCTAGAATGGCCCACCAAAATCACTGCTGTCTGTCTGTCTCTCTGTCTGTAAGCCACAGGTAATATACTCTCAGGTGTGTCAGTGTGTCCACTCTTCATTCCAGCTTCCATTCATCTCAGAGACCCACTTTCAGTTCCCCAAAGAGAAACACCTCCAAAGTTCTTAGAAGCTGGTTTAGCACTTCCTGCTTCTTCTTACCACTCAAATAACCCCAAACACATTCAGTGGTGTTGAGGTTCTGGACACAGGGGTGGTCAGTCCATTGCTCTTTGTTTGATGTGTGTGTCTCCTTTTCTCAGTGAGGAGCTTCTTGAAAAGCTGCACCTCCTTTCAGACCTCCATAGTGTTGGGGTCTCTTCTCACAGTGGAAGGATGGACAGACACACCTGTGGATGTTCTCAGATCTGAAGCAGCTTGAGGTTCTCCTCTCTCTCAAACACTGACGCTGTAGGTGCTGATTATCTGATGGGAGGCAGTGTTTTTCCAGTTTTGGGAATTCTTACACTGATTTGATAGTTGATCTCAAATCTCTCATTGTTTAACTTAATTCTTTAGTAAACCCAATAATCTCACTATATTGGCAGATAGTTTTGCTTATTGTAAGAAATTATCGAGTACAGTGATCAAATTTAAGTGATAAAATCACTTAAAACAAGTTAAAACGTCTGGAAATAAGTAAAATGAGTGTACAAGAATCTTAAAAAGAGAATTTTAAGATATATCAGCTAAAATAAGACCATTTTATTCACTGAGACACACCTGTCATTTTAGTGTGGGAGGTTTCATGGCTAAATTGGACCAGCCTGGTGGCCAATCTTCATTAATTGCACATTGCACCAGTAAGAGCAGAGTGTGAAGGTTCAATTAGCAGGTAAGAGCACAGTTTTACAGTTTTGCTCAAAATACTGCAATGCACACAACATTATGGGTGACATACCAGAGTTCAAAAGAGGACAAATTGTTGGTGCACGTCTTGCTGGCGCATCTGTGACCAAGACAGCAAGTCTTTGTGATGTATCAAGAGCCACGGTATCCAGGGTAATGTCAGCATACCACCAAGAAGGACGTTTTCCTCCACCAGCATCACGTAGTGACCTGGCCACTATCCTGCAAGAAGAATGGCTTAACATCCCTCTGACCACTGTGCAGGACTTGTATA
>CM067497.1:1073642-1088805 GCA_034552555.1 Semaprochilodus insignis
ACCATAGTGTGAAGGAAGTAGCTGAATCTGCAGGTGTATGGAAGCGTACGGTCATACGGGTCTATCAGCAGTGGCTAAAATCCCAGTCTACAGGGAATTCTCCTCGGAATTGTACCAGGGAAGGCATCCACTAAATCTGGACCAACTGACCAATTCTTTGATGTAAGAGTGTCTGAACATTGATGTGACCTACATCTAGAAACTTGTCCAGTCCATGCCAAATCCAATCCCAGCTGTTATTGGTGCTGGTGGAGGAATGACATGGTATTAGTTATGTTTTCCGGGGAGCTTAAATTATTAATGGCCAGATTATTTGTGGTGTGGAATTTGGGAATGGAAAGTCTTCCTCAAGATAACCAGTTATATGACTGAGTTTAAAGCAGTGGACACACTGCAACTAGCTGTTAGCAGGATAAGCATAGCTAGCAAATAGCTATATTTAGCATCAATACTTCTGTTATCTTGTTTAACGAAGTTAGCTAACATTAGCATTAGCGCCGAGGGTAGGCTGTAATAGCTACATTAGCATTTTGCCAAGTGATTTTTTTTTCAGTGTCTTTTGGAGAAGATGTAATAAGAGTGATGTAATTAAGTGTGTAATTTAACAGGCCTGCACATGGGACGGGACATGGGATTAAGGATCTCTGTAATAACCTCAAATTACCCAAATAACTTCCAAACATAAACAGCACATTGTGCAGCTAACCGGCATATAGACCAGCATTGGGCTAGTAAAGTGGGTCCATTTACCAAACGCCCAACAAGACAAACACACTGCCCTGCGAGAGGAGCTTTCCAGAAGGATGAAATCCGTCTTGTCTCCGGGTCACACTGAGGAAATAAAGGGAGGAGCCGTTTTCTATCTAGCTGAAATCAATTTCTCTTTCGCCGACTTCTGGTTTACATTTTCTCGTTCCACCTTAAACAGTGCAGCAGTCATTATAAAGCCTCAGCCTCCAGAACGTAGCACCATTTAAGGTGGAATGAGAACATGCAAACAAGAAGCTGGCAGACAGGTAGACAGACAGGTTTCCTGTTACCCGGTTTTGTCAGTGATCACTCAAATCACACCACCAGGGCCGACAGGGCTTTAGGGGGTGTACAGCGCATATCCTCCATATAGGCTGGGTTCCACTGTGCTTTTCCAGGCTGGTGGTTCTGCAGAATATTGGACAATATGCCATTTTCCAGCGTTCATTTTCCACTCACAGTCCAATTTACTGATTATTTACAATGTATTAATCATTTTCCTTCGTTTCTTTCTTTCATTATACTTTGTAAATTAGTTTAGCTGATAATTTTAACAGCAATATAATAAGACCAGTTATACAGCCCTAATCAATCCAGCACAGTGTCAGCAGCAATATTCTCAATTAGGCCTGCTCATTCATTGCTTTCCTCTGTAATATTTGTCTTAGATTATTTATAAATTTATATTTATATTTAAAGTCTCAGTGCATTTGGAATCTGAGGACCATAATCTAGGTGGTCCGAGGGTCGACCAGCAGTCAGCACAGTGTCCGTCTTATTAAGTCACTGTAAGAGAAAAATAAAATGCAAATAAGTGTGCTAATTCCTAAAGACACTCATGGCAAGGAAATACATTCCGGTTTTTCTATTCCTTACCAGGATTCTCCCTGTGGTTGTGATATGTGTACCATTTGACAGACTAACCAGAGCAAACATACCAGTAGGAAGAGACAAAGCCATAAACCAAGAAACCGGACAGGGTCAGCACCAAACAGCAAATAGGAACAGGCAACCAAACAAAGGCAAAATCCAAAGACAAAACCAAGGAACAAACAGAGATCCAAACCGGAGAACAGGAAGAACCAATAGAAGACCGATCATAGAGCAGCTTTGTTGGCAACACCTCACAAAGAGGCAAGACAAAAGACACTGCAAAAACTACATATAAGACCCCCGGACAAGAAATGAGCCCCCTGTGACTGACAATTCCTAGCAATGCTACAGGGCCGTTCCTGGTGATGCTACTACACAATGTCTAGTGATGCTACAGGACCATTTCTGGTGATGCTACTGGACAATTCCTAGCAATGCTACAGGGCAGTTCCTGGTGATGCTATTAGACAATTTATGGTGATGCTACAGGACAATTCCTGGTGATGTTACAGGACAATTCCTAGCAATACTACATGGCCATTCCTTGTGATGCTACTACACAACGTCTGGTGATGCTACAGGACAATTCCTAGCAACACTACAGGGCTCTTCCTGTTGATGCTACTAGACACTGTCTGGTGATGCTACAGGACAATTCCTGATGACGCTACAGGACAGTTTCTGATGATGCTACTAGACGTAATCTGACATAATCATGACAGGATATGACATTTGTTATGGCATGATTCTGGCATTGTTCCGAAGCAAGGACCAAGCCAAGTGTTAGGAACATCCAAAAAGCTTCGGAAGAATAAAATAGCACTGAGAAAGTAAGTACAAGCATTTGTCAAGCTGAATTTTCATTTACAGAAAGAAAAAAGGAAGCAGCTCTATTACGGAAATGCCAACTGGCTCAGCAGCCTCCCAGCACTCTGAATGAAGAACAGTGAGAGACTGTCATCCATCAGTGCAGCTACAGCCGGGAGAGGATGTGATACAACAGAACCCAAAGAGATTAACGTGACCTTTGGAGAATTTCATCCAGTCTATGTACCATCTCAAAATCCTGGTCAAGTTCCTCAACGGCTCTGCTTTAGACAAACGCGCTCGCTCTGTGTACTACAGTGGAACGTCTCTAAACACATCATGTGGTATCGACAGTCGTGTCTAGCACAAGAGCTAGTACTCAGGGCCGGATCTGGCCTGCGAATCAGAAGTCTATTCATTTCACTGTCTACAGGAAAGGTGATGCAACACAGCGGTAAACATGCTGCTGTCTGTCCACTCTTATTTGGAACGGGTCTCGGACATCTAGCTTAAACTGAGTGTATATATACAATTAGCTCGTAAGTGGGTGTCAGACGGATGGGATATTTCCGAAGTTGTGCGGGCATTTAACATTCCTCGATCCACTGTGTCACGTGTGTACCAGGAATACAACATAGAAGGCATTACCACCCACAGAGAAGGACGCAGTGACCGCCCACGGGTGCTTAACGATGGTGACCGGCCGTGTCTAGTTGGAACTGTCCATGTGAACAGACCAGCGACTCTGGCAGAAACCACATCCACATTCAATGCAGGAGCCCCAAACACATATCCCGCAGGTCAGTGTAGCATTCTTTAGCTTCCATGGGATATGGGAGCAGAAGATCCTCCAGAGTGCCTCTGTTAACACCACCACACTGGACACAGCGCCTCACCTGGGCTCGTCAGGCTGCTCACTGGACCCTGGATGACTGGCAACATGTGGCGTGGTCTGATGAGTCACGGTACCAGCTGTCTGGGGCTGATGGTAGGGTTTGTGTGTGGTGCAGACCGCATGAAGCCATGAACCCCAGTTGTCCATAAGACTGGTGGTGGTTCTATACTGGTGTGGGGTGTGTTCTTTTGCCATGGGTGGCTCAACTGGTCTGCCTAAACAAGTCATTGACTGGTGCCCGCTATTTGCAGCCCTTCATGGACTTCATGTACTCTCACAGTGATGGGAGCAGGATAATGCACCGTGTCATCAGGCCCAAGTTGTCCAAAATTGGTTGGAGGAGCATTCTGGAGAGTTCCCGACGAATGGTGTGGCCTGCATGAGCCCCATCGAGGTATTCCACTATCATGCCTCTCCGATAATTCCCGTCTCCTTGCCATGAGCACGCTGGCCAGTGTTCTTACTTATGCAGAAGTGGGCGTTCCCAGGCCATCCTCTGAGGTAATACCACTTTACACTGTGTCTCCTTTCTAATGAAGACCCTCTAACTCTCAGCCCTGCAGAGTCCTTTCTTCTGTACGAACTCTGAATGCCTCTGAGATTCAGGGCTTCACTCCAGGAACCCAACCTCGATGGGCACCACAAAGAC
Organism: Semaprochilodus insignis; assembly: GCA_034552555.1. NCBI lineage: Eukaryota > Metazoa > Chordata > Actinopteri > Characiformes > Prochilodontidae > Semaprochilodus > Semaprochilodus insignis. The sequence goes on from CM067497.1 coordinate 1,077,617, forward strand.
TGACCTAGTTTTGGAGGGCTCTTGATCTACGTGTCCTTTCACTGACCCCTTCATTGATGTTGTGGATTGATCAGGATGCTTTACCCTGAGCTGCAAGGTGGCATTCCTGCTTTGCTCCTTGCCAGAGAATATCAAATAAGAGTTTGAGATAAAAGCAGATCACTCTGTACAAACGTGGCCTACTTCTCCATAACATGGACGGGTAGTCTCGACTGGATTCAAAGAAGTGTTTCAAACTATTGTAAACAGAGCAGGCTAAATGATCTTAAGTCTAGTCTCTATATCCAATATCTTGAAATGTTATTTATTCATATAATTTGTTTTTATGTGTTTTATATAATTTTATCAAGTACAAATCCTCCTCCAGTGTCAGTTCCTCCCTTTAGACCTCCACTGGAGTAACAGTACTAAAGTATTTCCCTTCAAATGTACTTAAGTATGGAGAGTAACAGGAGCATGATTTATTATGGCTCTAATGTCCTATTATCATTTCTGGAACAAGACTCTTAATCAGACTCTTAATAGAAGCTCATTAATTAGTCTGACACTGACGTCCATTCAAATGATCACAAACGCAGAACACTGAAGGAGAACAGGTTCCATTAGCTAGAACCAAGCTCTGTCCAGCAGGTCAAAACAAGCTCTAAACAAAGTGAGCGCTGTCCCCTGATAGGTACCCTGATATATATTGAACTGATTAATTACTTCAATAAAAAAAGGACTCTGAGGTACTTAAATTAAGTATACTTGGCATACTTTTGTGTACTCATGAAATACAATCATTAGTGCTATTAAACACAGACTTGAATAGAACTAACTGTACTTAACTGCACTAAGACTCACTTAGATATACCTAAGTACATACTGAAGTACATACTAAAGTACATTTCTAGTACATTACAATATACTTTGAGCTGGGAGTTCTATTAAGTACACTGAGGTACTACTGGGGTCAAATGTACCTGTAATTAATCAGAATCAGAGAAAGACAGGGCCAGAGCTAGACAGGTCACAAAGACATCACCAGAACCTGACAGAACTAGAGCCCTCGTTGTTGAAATCCAGTTACTGTTGTTATCTGACGATATAGCCATCTTCCTCTTCTTCGTCTTGGTTCAAATTTGTTTGTCTGCTAACTGAGATATTGTCACAATTCCAGCTCCAAAATGTTTGGTCTGATCAGGAATACAAATGTTTGGTCTGATCAGTATACAGCTTTTTTGCTCCAGCATTAATTTTTGGATGAATGGATGAACTGAATGAATGAAGTTATGTTTGGAGGAAAAAGGGTTCAGAACTAAATGAAAAGAAGCCTTGAAACAAATCACTGGTAGAGGGAATACCAGCAAGCTCTGGAAGCAAATACCACACCGTCTGTAAAAAAAAATGAAGAGGAAAAGAGGATAATGATCCTAAACACTCCTCAAAATCCACAGTGGACTACTTTAACCCTTCAACGTTCTTCTCAGCTTTTTGGTAGAGTCACTATATCTCAATGAAGAAGGTGTTGAACTTAACTCAACCTGATTGTACCATCTCTACCAATCGGCAGAGCTACATTAGGCTGAAACAGTCCACTAGAGGTCACTAGAGGTCACTAGAAAGTCTTTCATGGTTCTCGTCCATAGAGGAAGCAAGCAACAAATCAATCACTCCACACAGATGGAGTTTTATAATACATATAAATTATATATTATATTATTCTATCATAGTTTCAGAGAATTTATAATATTTGAAAACCATGTGCTACCAAATGGTCTAATTGCTTCTTTACGCTAAAGGTGTGTATGCTAAGCTAACTGAATTAAAATTCACAACTTGCTTTGGTATTATTGCCCCAAAGAAATAAAAATAACAAATAAAAAAACAAAAAAAACAAAAAAACATAATTTCTTTTTCCTTGGTGAGGACCTAAACGTCATCAGAAGTCGATGGATGGACCACAAAAGAGCAGCTTATGCAGGACGAACCGAGAACCTCACAGAACTTTTGCAAGGAATTGAGGACAGAAATCCCCCAAACAAGAACCGAGAGACCCTCAGCTGGTACCGAAACCATTAACAAGCTGCGATACTCACCATACAGGGTGCTACTGACCATGTGGGGTGACCAAACTTTTGCTTCATGCTCTCTTTTCCTTTGTTGTTATTTTGAAGATAGAAAAGATGGAAGTATAGAGGTCATTCTGTATGACATATTAAAGAAATATTTCCTGATATCAGGTCATCTTTCATTCAGTTTAGCTCCATGTTAAGTGAACTTAACAGTAAATAAACAATAATAAACAGTAGTGTAAAAAGTAAATAAACAGTGGTGCATTAAAATTGCTCTCCTCTGCAGCTCGTTGTCACTTAGCTGAGAAACAGCAGAGCATGCAGGAGTGCCTTTTGCGTACAGGTGCAGATTCAGACTCATAAACCAAACCCTAAAACGTCCCTAGATCAGGGGAAGCTCAGTGGCTGGACCACTTCTTGCCACTAATAATGATTTCAGGCCTGAACAAACCGCTCCATATCAGTCATGCAGACTGGAGACAGCGTGCTCCCACAGCCCTGCTGCGTCACATCCCGCCATGCATGGCGCATTGGCCGCAGTAGGAGCACACCCAATAGAGCAGGAGCATTGATTAAAGTGGGTCCTCACACCTCAGTGTTTCAACTCCCCGCGCAGGCAGCGAGCGCTGTTGCGTCTCAGCCTCAGCCTGAAAGAGGATCGATGTTCACACCTCTGTCAGACACTCTCACCCCACCGCATGGTGCAGCCCAGAGCCTCAGCTGTTTACCTCTCACAAACTGCCAGAACTCAACTCACCAGACAAAGAGGTGGTTTTAAGGTGGTAGTACCTTCAGGGTCCTGCAGGTGGTGCTGCACATGGATGATGGGGCTATAAATCCCTGCGGGGTGTGAGTGACGGGATCCATAGAGGTGGTACAGTGCAGGGAATGTCTCGTTCCATGTGTGGAAAATGGCTCCAGAGCAGATGTTAATGATTGGCTAAAAGGAGTGACTGCATTTGGGCGTGTCAAAGACCATAGTGTGAAGGAAGTAGCTGAATCTGCAGGTGTATGGAAGCGTACGGTCATACGGGTCTACCAGCAGTGGATAAAATCCCAGTCTACAGGGAATTCTCCTTGGAATTGTGCCAGGGAAGGCATCCACCAAATCTGGCCCAACTGACCAATTCTTTGATGTAGGAGTGTCTGAACATTGATGTGGCCTACATCCAGAAACTCGTCCAGTACATGCCCAATCCAGTCACAGCTGTTATTGGTGCTCGTGGAGGTGTTACACACTGGTAGGTACGTAGTTATGTGCATTCCCTTGTTTCTTATGATAGGGATGGACACCATACCTTCCTGGTGATATGTTGCCTCCTGTTGTTTTGCTCCTCGGCTCCTTTAATGACCCTAAAACATCCAACTCTTCCCCCCATTGTCAGGTGGCAATACCACTGACTTCATTACATTTGTCCATGAATACTGTAATCATACTGCTGTCACTCAAACGGTTTTTGTGTAAGATGCCACTCTACTCAACACCACCAACGGAACTATTCATAGAGAAGGTGAACTGAGACCATGTGCAGGTTTAAATAACGCTTTGGCACCATAAATCAAGCTTTTACAGGAGCGTAGACGAAACCAGGAGGAATTTATGGGAGGTTTGTTTGTTTATTTGTTTGTTTGTTTCTGAATTATGTTGGTTTGACTGACATCCACGTCACCCACACGCTCTGGACCTCATAAACATACGCGTGCTCATCAACGGCTCTGTGTAGTCTTAACGTTAATGGATAATATGTCAGAAACATTACATACTGTCTATTTCAAGCTCGCAGGTGTCTGTACCTGCCTGACGTCTGTCAAAACAAGCACACAGTTCAAGATTCTCATCAAATTAGTTTGGTTCTGTAATAACTTGGTTCACGTCATGCTAAATTCACTTGCTAACGAGCTTCAGAGTGAAGGAAAATGAGGATCGCTAATTCCAATGTTTGGATTAACCTGGAAACCTGTGAGGAACATCAAAACTGCTGTGAATTAGATTCGGGAGACGATCCAGTACAGGGATTTACTGTATTCATAGAATTCCATCATGAAGAAGGCAAGCTACAACTCCGACTGGGAATCAACTGACAGGAATGAAACTTGGTGGGTAGGTTGGAGGGTCAAATTTCATGCTCAGCCGTGCATGTGACTTAAGCAAGGACAGGTCTTATCTCTGCACCCGTCATGCCCCTTTAGCCACAATTACAGACACTCAGCGAGCAGTGGTGTCCTCCATGAGTCATCCTGTTAGTGCAGCACCATTGGCAGACGGCTGCACCACGCAGGACTACATGCACACAGACCGTTACCACGACTGTCCTTAACACCACGTCACCGTCACCAAAGACTGCAATGGTGTCGTACCAGACTGTCATGGAGTGACTCAGAACGGCAGCGGGTCATCTTCAGTGACGAGTCCCGCTTTTGTCTTGGTGGAGACGACCAACGAATCCGTGTGTGGAGGCACCGTGGTCAGCACCAAGATGAAAGGTTTGTTGTCACACGTCACACGTCCAGATGGCCTGGTGTCACTCCACCTCCACCCCTACCGCACCATCTGCAGGAACTGTGTGAGGATGTTCAAGCTGCATGGGATGGATTATCACAGGACACCATTAGGAACCTCTACAGCTCCATGCCGAGACGTCTGGCGTGTTGGGTTAGCAAACACGGCGGCCCGACGCCATACTGAGAGACAGACTTCTGTATGTGTAGCTCAATAAATATTGATCATATCAGTCTAAATTTATCATCAGTTATTGATCCTGGTAACCTTTATCTTCCTTCCCAACACACCTGCAATCCCACACCTCCTTCTGGGTGCAATGTATTTATAGCAACACTTGTACATATCTACTAAATTAAAATGCAGAATTTTTACCTGGGCAAACCTGTACGCAGATAAAGACCAGGTTTTCCTCTACAGCTCCATGCCGAGACGTCTGGCGTGTTGGGTTTGACTAAATATTCCCTCCCCTCTCCAAAGGACACCTCTAGATAACGCCTTCATTCAAACTCCTCCCCTTTTAACAATTATGCTGCTCTTTTCAAGGTCACTGACTGCACTGACAGGTATGAATAGCCACTCCCACACATGCTAACACAGGTGACCTTTTTGCCTGATTATGTTCATGTTTGCATTATCACTATTAAAACAGGACCCAGGCCACATTATACCGGTCCTATATACGAGAGGGGGTTTACTAAACAGGCCGAGGTCCGGGGTCTCTATAAGAACACGGTCTAACCCGCTCAGTGAGGAGTGTAACTGAAGCTCAGATACTCACTGAGATTCCTGAAGCTCGTTGTTGTACGAGAGAGTCATTAGTACGTACAGTATGTGGGTCACCTGTATTCGGTGTCCCTGTAAACCATATTTAAGAGGCAGACGGGACCTAGTCTAGACACGACACTCCATCAACCCAGCATGGGGCCACGTCCTGGATGGCCATGGGCTCCGGGCCCGGTGATTTATCTCACCGGACCCGGAGTCGTAATGGTAATATACTGCAGGTAATTGAAAAGGAAAATTGAACTAGGTCAATGGAAACGTGAAGAGAGCCATCGGACGGCAGGCGGTGTCTGAGATGGAGGCCACACAGCGGCGGCCAACCCCATCACCCCCTCTCCAGCAACAATGCTGCGGAAAGTCGTGTCATCTCGGGATATTGTGCTGGGAGAGCGGATGGGAGATAGCGGGGAGAATCTTTTCTCTGCTCGAATTGGGAAGATTTCTCCTTTGTCTTGTCTGAATGGGCTCTGGCCTGTTTCAGACGCCGTCTGAGCCCCCCCTTTGCTATCGCCCTGATCTCATTAAGAGCTCAGAATCAGAAGCACTTCACTCACATGCACGAGGTTAACGGGGTATACATCTCATTGTGGACTAATTGGTGATCGTGCAACGCTACTGCGTTAACTCATCCCGCAGTTTTGGAGATATCAACACTGTTCCAATTCCAGAATGTCCGGTCTGATCCGGAATGGTGTGCTTGTGTACAGCTTTTTGAGCCGACTTACAGATTTCCGGAAAACAGTAGTCATTAAGAATGAATGGGATGGAAAAGTGCACACCCATCTACTGTACTTCTGCTCAACCAACACACACCGTTTCACATACACCATCGCACAGCAGACCCCCGAGCACAAATTCAATGTTGGTGTGACCCGCACTTATCTTTTTTTTTCTCCATCCCTCGTTCCTCCCATAGACTCCCATTCATTTACCCCCATTCAAACCCTACTGTCTCCTTTAACCTACAGACACTAAACTGCATCTACTCACTCAGGACAGACCCCGAAACTCTAATCCACAGACATACTGACCATTACTCCCCTATGTGTCGTTTATTTATCCCTCGTTCCTCCCGTAGACCCCCATTCATTTTTGACCTTAACTAAGCCCTACAGACACCAAGCTGTGTGTACTCACTCAGGGCAAATCCTCAAACTCTAATCCACAGTCATACTGACCTGCACTCCTCTATGTGCCGTTTATTCAGCTGTCGTTCGTCCCATTGACCCCCATTCATTTTGGCCTTAACTAAGCCCTACAGACACCAAGCTGCGTGTACTCACTCAGGGCAGATCCTCAAACTCTAATCCACAGCCATACTGACCCACACTCCTCCCCCATAGACTCCCGTTCATTTTTAGCAATTGTCTAGCATCTAGCAACCGGCTAGCAACAAGCTTAAGCTGCACAATCACTCTGCACTCCCTTCAGGATACACACTTTTCCAGTGTGTATTATCCCATGAACTTGGCACTGTTCTGGTGATGTCTCTTTTGCTTTGTCTGTGTTTGTAGACTTGTAGCTCCTTCAAGCTGGTGTTCCGGTTTTGGGGCTCGGTTCAACACAGGACGTCTATTTGATTGCGCTGTCTGATTGGTCTGACATTGAAAAGACATGACTTAACAAGGGGTGGCAACAGACCCCACACGGCCACGGCAGTTTGGTCTCTTTTGGGACACTGGTCACCTTTTTGATGTGTGTAAATCTTGTGAGCTGGTTACTATGTATATCATAAGGATCACCGTGCTTTGAAAGGCCGACTGTGTAAACCTATCTATATTAATATCACCTAAGTGGTTACAGGAAATGTAAAGGTGGGCCGCCAGGTATTTCTGAACCCTTTCTTTTACCTGCTCATACAACCTACAGAATTAGGGAAGATGTTATTAATTCACGGTATGTTATTCATCTATCCCGTACCCTATGCCGTAGCCTGACGTGCACTTCCGTGGAAATGTAACTACGCGTTGGAGCGACGCCGGCTGCAGCAAGAGTGCTTGGTAGTGCCATCATTCCGCCTTTGCCACAGGTTAATTCAGCTGGACGAACCACAGACTGTACGAACACGGAACAAAGTAAGTAGATGGTGTTCAACAGCCATTACCTCCAACTCCAACACAATCCACTCTGTTTCAGCCTCCATTGTTGGCAGAACGCAGGGTAAGTCAACCCAGAGGCATCGCCAACTGGTGTTTTGGGGGTGTAACCGCAGAGCGACGCAGACACACCAGCTCACAACGGCGTAGGCCCCTTCCGCAGGCTACAGTGTAGACTTTGTGTTGATTGGATGCAGAAGCATAAACCAGCCTTAAGGCTCAACGTTAATGCGTGTTCACACAGTGTGGCCGTTGGTCTGTTCGTCCGGAGGTGTCCACAAAAGCAGCTGCTGCTTCAAAAGGAGGTTTAAACAACAGTGGCAATACGGGATCCCTCGCCCACTCCCCCTCTCCAGCCTCTGTGTGCCCAGGGAGAGGAGAGGAGAGGAGAGTCGCCGCCTGCAGAACAAAGAAAGATGAATCACACGGCCGGAGCACAGAAGCCCTCCAAGCCTGCGTACGCTCTGTCTGTCACCGCCGCTGCCGTCGTCATCGTCGCAATCACTAAAAAAGAACAGGCTTTTCTCCGAATACCATCAAGCTCAGACACTTTGAGATATTAGAACAAGTTCGTCAAGTAAGTGGTGCTTACACATGCGCCCATTTCTCGGGAAGAGGAACCGAGCGAGATGAGGAAATAATGTATGCACAGCATTCATCCACACGATTATTACCTCTCATCGGCGAGGAGGGAAATGGGAAAATGTTCTAACAGCTGGGTCTCAGCCCTTATAGCACTCTGTGAATATATTCATAACATTGAAACCTCACCCTCCCTCGTTCCCAAGCTCTCGCTCTCCCTCGCTCGGTCTGCCCCGTTCGTCAGCTGTGGTTAATGCTCAGCAAATTGAGATTTCGGAAGGCGAGAGCTGGAGAGAAGAAAAGGATATACAAGGAGAGAGGAGAGGACAGGGAAAAGGAAATGAGGCTCGGAATAACGCAGGGCAAGGAGCGTGCCAAATCAAGCCAATCAAGTCCTGACCAAACCCACCGTCTCCATCTCAGATCTAGTTATCCCCTCTCCACTAATGCGAAGATGAGCATGCCGAGACACTGACCGGTGACCGCTCCTGCAGGGGGGAAGGTTGTCATAGTAGATCCGATTTTGGTTCCCCAAGGACCCTGTCAATGGATGGTTCTTTAAATCCGTGTTATATCACTCAGGACAGATCTACGAGAGTTTTCCGAAAGGCTGAAGTTGACTTCTTATCTACCAGCCTAAAATGCCTGGATGTAACTGCTGCACAGTTTAAGGTGGAACTGGAAAGTTTGAGCAAGAAGCTGAACAGGTAGACTAAAGTGCCTAGATGTAACTGCTGCACAATTTAAGTTTGACGGAACCAACAGGTCAGTATTGAGGTGACAGTTTGCTGATGTTAATTACATGTCTTGCTGTGTGGCTGTTCACTAAAAAACTAAGTTTGCTAGCCCAGCATCGTTCGTCTTGCGTGTACACGAATTTCCATGAAGTCATTCCATGAATTGTGCCCATGAATGGTGGAGCTTCTGAAGGTGCACTGAAAGGAAGGTGTTCTGGTTCTGGTTTGGTCCTGAAATTCCTATTTTTGGGAAATTGTTAACGAAACAATGTTTGAGTGCTACAACATGCAGATTTTGTATTAATATTATTTACAACTTTTTTATATATAAAAATATGGAGAATGTGCAAACACTGGCCTACAGCGCACTCCGGGGTATCCCCCCCCCCGAGTATTGACCCGAGGACCACCAGAGGGAGCTTTGCTTTGAGGGTGCAAGAAACCCTTAGCATGATGGGAAGATCTACAGGGGGGCTCTTTTCCCTCAGGCTAACCACCAGCACAACCACAACATCTCACTGAAACCATGTAAAAACATCTTTATATCATATATAATTCCATGTATTTCACAACCGTCCAAAAATCCAAATATCTAAAGTTTGATTTTTTTCCATTTTTTGACGTTTCATGATGAACAGATCAACATAAAAGTTCCGAAATGTCTTGTAATAAAGTCTTGGTTTCTATGAATCCTGGTATAAGGGTGTATAAAATACTTATTAGCAGTTATAATTACATGTATAAGACCTCATGAAATAAGCCGGCATAAAAATATAACTGTTATATGTAGTGTGGTTTTGATAGTTTGCTAATTTGCAGCTAACTGGAAAGTGTAGCTCTAGGCTAGTTGGCTAGAGATGCTAGGTTTCTCAGCAGTTAGCAACCAATGCTAAACGGTTAGCAGCAAAGAGAGCTGCTTTATGTTAGCCAGTAGAGCATAACAGTAAACGGCAGCTGAATACAGCTAACATCAGCAATGGATTCACGCCAGCTGTGCTACCTTCTTCTTATACATCCTGTATTAACAGTTAGACCTGACTTAATGCCTTATAACACTATGATGCTCTTATGGAGAGATGTTATAATGGAGGGCTATGGAGCCTGACTTTATAAAGTCGCATACTGTTGATTTATTAGGGGTTATTCATGTAATTATAACTAATTAAGAAGCTTATGTTGGACATTATAAGGTATTATGAATGCAGAATTCGTAGGAAGTGTTACCAGTATCTCTTTACATTAACACGTTCCTGCTCTCTCTTGTAATGGATGTTTTTGGTTAGACAGCAACAATATTATCACCATGGTCAGGTTTGTCGTCCCTCCGCTCTAGCAGACCCGATTACCAAGGCCTTCACGAGCTGAGCTGAAAGCTGTGGAGTCCACAAGGCCGGTTTTACAGACTTCCGCTTCAGAGCGTTGGTGTGTGTGGGCCTTCATAGAGACATAACATGTACATAACATCCATAAAAACAACCAACAAACTGGTCAGAACCTTTAAATTAGACCCAAAAATAAATCTAACCATAAACATTCATACAAACCGCCTGTTTTCATCATGTACTGTAGATGAAAATGCCCAATCCATGAAATGATCAAGACTCCAGCAGAATCGCCTGAGTGATGCAAGTATCAGGGAAAGGAGGAGTAATAAAAAATTCAGGCCCTGCTGTCAGGGACGGGGTGATCGCTAATGAGCTCCGATAGCTCCACCGTCTGAACAGAGACAGCAGCGAGTTCAGGAGGCCGTGAGGCATATAGAGCTGATCAGGAAATGCCAGTGCAGATCACGAGTAGTTCTGTTACATGAGCTTAGCTAGCAGGCGCGCTAGTCACCTGATGATTGTGCAGACAAGACGATTCCTCTCGTTACGCTCCAGGGTCCTGATCCAGCAGAACCTTAGGGCCTCGTTCCTCCATGTAGCCATGGTCAGTTCTCCGCGTCGCACGTTCGAAGTGTGAATGGGTAAACACCTACTCTGGTACCTTCTGCCAGATGGCAGGAGGGTAGAGAGTCCATGACGGGTGGGCGAGGTTGTCCACAATGCTGGCGGCCTTGCTGGCGGATGCAGTGCGTGTGGTAGGAGGTGTTGGTGGTGGGTAAAGATGGCCCAGGGATCCCTTCCCATTCGCTGTAGGGTACTGCCATCCAAGATGGTGCAGTTCCCGCACCAGACAGCGAGGCAGTTGGTCAGGATGCTCACTGCTGCCCCCAGTAGAATGCAGTGAGGACAGAAGGAGGAAGTTTGCCACCCTCACCCTCTCCATCTGGGAAGTAAAGTGGCTGCTGGGCCTGTTTTTGGATAGCCAGGTGGCGTTGAGGGTGCAGGTGAGGTTTGTCAGTGATGTGGACACCAAGGAACTACAGTGGAGAGAGGACTCCACCTTGACTCCACCTTGTGTCCACCTCCACACCCATCACCCGGTCATGAGC
>CM067497.1:1098751-1119037 GCA_034552555.1 Semaprochilodus insignis
CATGTAGTCCTGCGTGGTGCAGCCGTCTGCCAATGGTGCTGCACTAACAGGATGACTCATGGAGGACATCACTGCTCGCTGACTGTCTGTAATCGTGGCTGGTGGGTCAGTCAATTAAACTTCAAATTCAATGTACATAACAATCATTTAGCAATTATGGTGTATGGTCAGAAATGGTGTGTTCACACTTCTGGTTCCCTCTGTTTTGTAGTCCCTTCCGATCATGCCAGTGCCTAACCTGGCCTTAAATCGCTTTTTCCCCACGGAATTGTGAGAATCCTACTGTAAACAGCTCCAAAAGTATGGAGTTTCATAAACAGATACCAGGATGACAGTCAGTAGCTCACACTATGATATATATATATATGTTTATTATGTAGACTCATAGACGGAAGGGTGGAAGGTGGTGGCGGAGAGCTGCGAGAGGGCAGAGAGCTTGTTTTCACATTCAGAATAGGCTGATATTTCTGTTTATTCATTTCATTTACCGGCCCACCTGCTCGCTCTCGGTCAGGGCGCATGGCTTCTCTTTGAGAGCAGCTCGCCTAAGGCCAACGGAACAACTTCCCAGGCTAATTGGCACCTTCCGAAGCATTCCCGGCTAACAATAGAGGCGAGCTCAGGCTTTGTCAACGCTAAATAGGAAGGGGAAAAAGAGAGAGTGCAGAAGAAGCGGGTGGAAATGAATGCACCTAGTGGCCTGTCCTCGATCAAAAGGACGAGCTGAGTTACTTTCTTAGGTTTGTTCATCACTGCAGCACTGAAAGGGAGATCATACGTCTCCGCATGAATCCTCGAAGCTCAGTATAGCCAAGGCCAAGGCACAGGCTCCCGAAATTGGACAGTAGAGCAAATGAAATGTTGTCCTTAGTCCTTCATACTGACACACGTTAGTGAAATAACCAAGTGCCATGTAGTGCATGTGCTATATAAGGCAAAGGGAAGTTGCAGTAGATGAGAGATGAGGTTAAGTCCCCACAACATCATAGTTAAGAACACACCCACAGTTTGTTAGGCCCAGAAAACAACTAATGACTAAACAGGACTGCCTGCACTGTGTGGACGAAAGTACTGGGACACACCTCTTAATCAGTGAACTCAGGTCTTTCATTCAGTCCTATCACCAAAGGGGCATAAAACCGAGCACCTAGCCATGCGGTTTGCCTTTACACACATAGGTTGTTCTAAAGAGCTCACTGAATTCCAGCATGGTGCTGTAATAGGAGTCAATTCATGAAAATTCCTTCTCTGGTAGATATTCCACAATCAGCTGATAGCTCTTTGCAACCAAAAGAACCCTGGTTTCTTCTGATATGGTTTCGTTCAGGCTTCGGAGAACCTTGGTGCTATCCAGGGAACCAGCCTGCGCTTGCACCAGCTTTTACTGAAACCAAGGAATATCAAAATGTGGCATTATCATCAACAGGGGGCGCCGCAGAGCAGTAGTGAACAGTAGTACCAAGATGGTGGAGCGTATAGATGACCTGCGAGTGTTTGGGCTGTTACTCCAGATGTGTGTTTATATGCAGAAAGCAGAACGGATCGACTACTGGAGATAAGAAGGCATAGAAGAGGTTCTCCAGCAGACCACTGGGTGGCGCCATTGTTGTCTTCTCTTTCCTCGACAACTGACGCATCTGTGGAAGTCATCACGGTTTGTGCTGAAGGACGAACTTTCCAAGTTCCAAACTTATTTATTTTGGTGGCAATGCACCAGACGGTTCAAAATTAGGTGTATGGAACCCGTTCAACGTTGTTGGAAAAGGCTCATGTCTCCAAAAGTCTGCTGACCCAAATTCCGAACCTCTTAAATATTAAAGATATTTACATTATCACTGTTTTGATTAGCAAAAATAAAACATTATAATTAAGGTCAAGTCAGTACACGACAATGAAAATACTTATTGTTCATTAATACATTGTACACAAATGGCCACAATCAGAAACTGTTGCTTGTCATAGTTATGGAGTCATGAGGTTCTGGACAGAATACACTGATCACTGTGTTATACCGTGTTTGCCTACATTTGAAACCAGTTAAATGATGTTATGGGCTGCTGTGGGCTGCTGTACAAAAGGTTTGGAACCCCTGCTATAGAATCTCTCTGAAATTCATGGCCTCGTTCTCAGGAGGACGTTATGCACCAGAGTTGAATGTCCATCTTCTTTGCCTGGCTAAGCAACGAGAGACATTTTCCTGACAACACGGTGGAGGCTCGTGCTCGGGTAATGAGCTGACATTAAGGAACCCTCCTGCAGAAAAATGCAATTAACTTAAATGCCAAACACACCCAACACTGTCAGAAAGTCCTGCATACAACTAGCAGTGTTTTCCGCAGCCTCCCGATTATAATACAGAACCTTACGTGAGGACATTTCCACTAACGGATATACTGTAAAGGAGCTGCCGTGTAGTCCAAACAGCTTTAAACATCAAACAGCCAGTAACTAGAAAACTGCATTTCCTGAAGACAACACTGAGTGATTGCACAGCTGATGCTAGCCAGTTGCTAAGGTGTTGCTCAAAAGTGAATGGGAATCTATGGGAGGAACGAGGGATGAATAAATGGCACAGAGGAGTGTGGGATCTTATAGCTGTTCATTAGAGCTTGGGCACTTGCCTCCAGTGCATGCAGTTTGGTGACCACCAAAGGAAACAATAGAGTCTGAATGGGGCCAGAAGTGTAGTCATTAGTGTAGTAGGTGGAGTATAGTCGTGTAGTCATTAGTGTAGTAGGCGGAGTATAGCAGTGTACTCATTAGTGTAGTAGGTGAAGTGTAGAAGTGTAGTCATTAGTGTAGTAGGTGAAGTATAGAAGTGTAGTCATTAGTGTAGTAGGTGAAGTATAGACGTGTAGTCATTAGTGTAGTAGGTGGAGTATAGAAGTGTACTCATTAGTGTAGTAGGTGGAGTATAGACGTGTAGTCATTAGTGTAGTAGGTGGAGTATAGAAGTGTGCTTGTTAATGAATATTCCCTATGGAGTTGGCAGCTCCCCTAAATTTCTCAATTACAGCTACTGAAGCTTGGCTCTTCCAGGGAATGGTAAACTTGGCTTCATACGAGGTCGACAACGAAGGGAGCGAATGAAGAAGTGAAGAAGACAGTTCAGCCGCAATAACTCTGATGCACAAATCATCTTAACATGGCAGGCGCAGGTCAGCGTGGTCTCGCTGGATAGTCTGTTACAGCACTATCGTCAATTGTCATCTAGCCCAGTCCAATCCACGTTGGCACGATGTGCGGCTGGCTCTGCCAGAATGAGCTTGTAGCTTGTCTGCTGATTTGTAGCTGGCCGTATTGATCTATTTGGCAGCTGATTGGAATGAAAGAAAGAGTGAGAGCATGTGTGGGGGAGAGAGAGAGAGAGAGAGTGAGAGAGAGAGAGCATGTGTGGGAGAGAGAGAGAGAGAGAGTTGGCCCCAGTTTCTAAGATTATTTGTTTTGCTGGATGCCGCCTCCCACTCCAAATCAGAATCCAACTCCGACTGGCAGCAAAATGAGCATTTACGGAGGGAGGGTAGGATTCCTCTCTGGCGCACTCCTAAACTGCAAAAACACTCCAGAGCACTCCACTCCGTGACACACAGTGGCAAACCAGACGACTTTAGTGAAACCGACTCAGTGAAATGTGATCTGAAGTGTATTGTTCCCTTCCGGGAGAACTTTCAGATATGTGAGTCGTGACTTTGAAACAAATAAATAAATATAAATAAATAAATACATAAATAATTCTAATGTTGAATAAAATCATAATTCATCATAAATATTACCTCCAACACTAACAGTATAAACGTGCTCCACCTACAAAGGCAGTTGTTGTGAGGTTGGACATGTTTTAAAGAAAGTTGCCAAAAATCCTCATATGTACTCTTTTCTTCTTTTCATGTTTTCGTTTGTGGTTAACAAGCTTACTGGACAGTAAACGAGTCCCCTGTGACTGAACCGTACCTACCAGTGTGTAACACCTCCACCAGCACCAGTAACAGCTGGGACTGGATTGGGCATGTACTGGACAAGTTTCTGGATGTAGCCACATCAATGTTCAGACACTCTTACATCAAAGAATTGGTCAGTTGGTCCAGATGTGGTGGATGCCTTCCCTGGCTCAATTCCGAAGAGAATTCCCTGTAGACCAGGATTTTAGCCACTGCTGGTAAAAAAATTCTGTTTAGAAAGTCATTCAGAAAATCCACGTCTCACACCCGTGTAGAAAACACATCCACGACTCCAGCTGTGGAAAATTTCTGAATCTCCAGAATAGCTGTTTTCCTCACACCACAGCTTTGCTCTACCAGGCCTGCTAGCCTCTATTAGCAGGGGGCTATGGGGAGCACAGTGCATGCACCGGTTAACCAGGGCTTCACGGAGGTGGTCTAACTTAAGGTATGAAAGTTCAATTATTTAAGGGGCATAAATCTGTCGAGCTGTTTTAGCTTCATTCTTAGTAGGACTTTTGAAGAGCTATAAAAGGATATTGAAGAGCCTGAATACGGGTGGAGTGGTGGGTTTTCTGGAGTAGAGCGGAGGGCTGTGTGTTTAGCTGTTAGCGTCGGAGAGCCTGAATACGGGTGGAGTGGTGGGTTTTCTGGAGTAGAGTGGAGGGCTGTGTGTTTAGCTGTTGGTGCCGGAGAGGCTGAATATGGGTGGAGTGGTGGGTTTTCTGGAGTAGAGCGGAGGGCTGTGTGTTTAGCTGTTAGTGCTGGAGAGGCTGAATACAGGTGGAGTGGTGGTTTTTCCGGAGTTATGGATTGTAACCTCAAGTCCTCCAAGTTTCTCTCAAGAGGTCTCTCATAATGAAGGTCTTACTATAGCCTCTGTCTTGAAGCACGTTTGGACACGGCTGCAGAAGTAGCACGCTAGCTCACATTTTCTAGAGTGACCTCCCTGAACCCATCACACCACAGCCCGTCACGCAAGCAGCTCTACCTGAGACAGAGTGACATCACAGTGGCCCCTTGGCGCTTACGTAACAGGTCCTGTCACTTAAATTAAACCGCTGAGCCGACGAGACAGAAATACCCAGACCCTGCGAGAGGAGTCCAGAAGAAGGAACCAGACCATGAAAGGCTGAATTGCTGTGTAAGTTTTCTGAATGGTGAGGCTGAAAGAGCGGTGATCCGGGATACAGCTACACTGAGTACGTCAGAACCTCTTCCCTGCTAACCTGAGACCTCCACCTTCAGCGTGGGCAGGTATGAGTGTAGCCAAGTTCGCTGACCTGTAGATTTAGCACTGTGGTTCAGATGACAGGCTGTTTTCTTGCTGTTGCTGAGTTTAATTAGTTTGAATTTACAGACTACAAAGAGTTTCATTTACACGTATTTATAAGATTTACATTGCTTCTATCTGTGAAGGGGTTTTCCCGGCTCCTCCGCTCCCCCGAACTCAACTTCCCAGAGGCCATTGCACTATGATGTCACACCCACATGTCCCCAGTCAACGAACCAGCTCCGCTCCAGGTCTCCAGAGTACTAACAGCTGAAGCCCGTTAGCCCCAGTATATATGCCCCTCTCAAACTCTTCCTTGTTGTGAAGTTTTTGCCCAACTTTGTTTGCGGTTCTGAGCGGTTCTCCCTGTATATCTCCACTCTGGCTTTTGACTCCTTTTGTTTTGGACCTCCTCTTTTCTTATCCCTTGTCGGCTTTTCTCTGTTTGACTTCTGTCTGGCTCTCGATCTCTCTCTCCTTCATTCGTTCATTCTCTTTCCCTCCAACGTGTCTACCTCGCTGCCTGTCTACCCTGGTTTTGACCTCTGCCTGTCTCTGACTTCGATCTTGCCTTCTCCCTCCATGTTTGTTCGTGTGGTGTTGTTGTGCTCGATTACTCGATTGTTTAATAAAACCCATCGGACTTTGATCTCTGCAAGCGTCAGTCCTGGTTCTTTGTCCCTGACAGTAGTATATACCATGAAGATGTCTGAGAGTGGAGAGAGCCGATTCACGCTGGAGTCTACGAGGCTAATTGCTCCGCAAGGCCTACTGGTCAGCTGGAGGACGCCCTCCAGGGCTCTGGTGCAATATGAGCAAAGGAGGCCAAACTCTGGTGCATATTGATGCTGTGATGATCTGAGGGCTTTTTAAGACAACAAAATCAGTATGCAAACAAACAAACAAACAAGTAAAACAAAAACTTGCTATTCATTTTAACAAGCTTGAAAAGTATCAAGAAAGCAGACCAATAAATAAATCTAACATATGCAGACAGACATGGGCAGCAACTACAGTAATCTGCGAACAATCCAGTATACACTCACCATAGCTGCACCCAGAAGGAATCGACCAACAGGAATGAAACTTGGTGTGTAGGTGAGGTAAGTGAGACATGCTAATGATTCAAGTTTCACGCTCGGCTGCCCATGTGACGTAAGCAAGGACAGGTCTTATCTCTGTACCTGACTGACCCAACATCCACGATTACAGACATCCAGCGAGCAGTGATGTCCTCCATGAGTCATCCTGTTAGTGCAGCACCATTGGCAGACGGCTGCACCACGCAGGACTACATGCACACAGACCGTTACCACGACTGTCCTTAACACCACGTCACCGTCACCAAAGACTGCAATGGTGTCGTGCCAGACTGTCATGGAGTGACTCAGAATGGCAGTGGGTCATCTTCAGTGACGAGTCCCGCTTTAGTCTTGGTGGAGACGACCAACGAATCCGTGTGTGGAGGCACCGTGGTCAGCACCAAGATGAACGGTTTGTTGTCACGCGTCCAGAAGGCCTGGTGTCACTCCACCTCCACCCCTACTGCAAAATCTGCAGGAACTGTGTGAGGATATTCAAGCTGCATGGGATGAATTATCACAGGACACCATTAGGAACCTCTACAGCTCCATGCCGAGACGTCTGGCGTGTTGGGTTAGCAAACATGGCGGCCCGACGCCATACTGAGAGACATACAAAGCCCCTGCTGTGGAGAGACTGCAAGTGAGGGGATGGTATTCCCTCATGCACTCCAGGGACTCAGCAAGGTTGCCGGTGCAGCTCTTTTAAACGGGGCTGCTGCTCAATTAAGGGCATTTGCCAAGAGCATGCATGTTTCCTGTGTCTTGCGATTTGCAGGACACTACACCATACTCAGTTTTCTCTTCTATTTAGTTGTGTCCAATTCCACTCACTAGCTCAGCTTCCTTCTATAACACGGAGCTTCCGAGCTGGGAGCGGGAAGGTTAGCATATGAATTAGCCACATTGTCTTTTCAGATGGCCGATAGAAGCAAAATAAGTCAACAGGAAACATTCCTTCATTCATCCATTCATTCATCTAAGCTGCTTATCCTTCTGGGTCTTGGGCGGTGCTGGAGCCTATCCCAGCTTTCACTGGGCGAAAGGCAGGAAACGCCCTGGAAAGGCCGCCAGTCGATCCCAGGGCAGACACACATTCACACCTATAGGGGCAGTTTTGCATCTCCAGTTCACCTGGCTTCATGTCTTTGGATTATGGGAGGAAACCGGAGCACCTGGAGGAAACCCACACAGACAGGGGGAGAACATGCAAATTCCTGGAGCATTCCCTGGCTGGAAATCGAATCCAGAACCTTCTCACTGGGAGGCAACCGTGCTACCCACTATAGACACAAGCTTATTTATGACACTGACCTGCATTAAAATGTGTAGTAGTGTGTTTGGGTAGAGGATGTGCAGCTTACGGACACACAAACCATCAACACAGCGTTCCTGCAGTGCTCCGACATGTACGGAACGTTGTGGAGTTATTGCAGTATCTGGTTCATAAAGCCAGAAGCATACTGATCGCAGCTTTAAATCTAATATGGCTTAATTGTTCTGTGCTCAGTCCATGAGCACGTAGCTCTCCCAGTCCTCCGTTACTGTGATCATCCCGGAACGCAGGCTTCACTTTACATATCAATTGGGACGTGATGGTTTAATTATGATAATTTTTTTTGCCCGGCGAGTCCTCGGTGCCCACGGAGAATGGCAATTAATCCATTAGAAACAACACCTGTTATTCAATATGGTGATGAAGACACGTCAAATCCAGAGCACACGCTGAGACGGAGACGAGGTATTGTTAACATCTCTCCAGCTCTGCTGGAGCAGGCGAGGGAGAAGCACATGCCAACTCTAAAAGGTATATTCCCGAGGCATGATTTATCTCCCTGGCGCAACATGTGCTTAACAGCAGAGTGTATTTGCCGTCAATACGGCTGACTATTCATCCAAGGGAATTGCATTTTAGGTTCCCCCGAAGGGCACGGCAGCGGAATCGTCCTGTTCTGCCTGTCGGTTCTATGGGTAGAGCTGCGAGGATGGCCCTTCCTTTAGTGTTGATTCAGCAGGAACTGACAGTGCTATCGAAGTGGGTATTGAAATCTGAGCTGAAATTATAAAATTTTACATTGTCAGCGTTCTTCATTGTCATGGAGTTTCTGGACTGGTTAGTAAATGCCCATAAAAGACCTAACAAAGCCCACCTTAATGTGTGTAAGCATATTTTCTGTGTGTAACACAGAACCACCAGCACCAATAACAGCTGGGACTGGATTGGGCATGTACTGGACAAGTTTCTGGATGTAGCCACATCAATGTTCAGACACTCTTACATCAAAGAATTGGTCAGTTGGTCCAGATTTGGTGGCACAATTCCGAGGAGAATTCCCTGTAGACTGGGATTTTATCCACTGCCGGTAGACCCGTATGACCGTACGCTTCCATACACCTGCAGATTCAGCTACTTCCTTCACACTATGGTCTTTGACACGCCCAAATGCAGTCACTCCTTTTTCCCACACATGGAATGAGACATTCCCTGCACTGTAGCACCTCTTCCCAATCTATGGATCCCGTCACTCACACCGCGCAGGGATTTATAGCCCCATCATCCTCGTGCAGCGCCATCTGCAGGAGCCTGGAGGTACTACCATCTTAAACACACACAAGGCTGTTCAAGAAGCTCCTCACTGAGAAAAGGAGACACACACATCCAACAAAGAAGCTGCTGGTGTTCTCAGAACAATGGACTGACCACCCCAGAGTCCAGAACCTCAACACCACTGAATGTGTTTGGGATTATTTGGGTTCCAGCTTCTAAAACTGAACTCTGGAGATTTTGGAGTGTGTCTGTGGTATTGTGCCCGTTTAGTGAGTTGAACAAAACAATTCACATTCCAGTTCATCCCAAATGTGTTCAGTGGGGTTGAGGGGGTCAGGGCTCTGTTCAGTCCACTGGAGTTCCTCCATGCCAAACTCTTTGATCCATGTCTTTTTCCGGAGCTGGCTTTGTGTGCAGGGACAAGGTCATGCTGGAACAGGAACACCCATCGCTGGGTCTGAGCCCAAACCCTGAAATACACCCCCAGACCATTATCCCCCCTCCACCAAACTTGGCACTTCCATTAGGGAGCATTCTCCTGGATTCATCCACCAAACCCAGATTCCTCCATCAGACTGCCAGATAGTGAAGCGTGATCCATCACTCCAGAGAACACGGTTCCACTGCTCCAGAGTCCAGAGGTGGAGCCTTACACCCCTCCAGCTGACACTTGGCATTGTGCATGCTGATATCAGGCCTGTGTGCAGCTGCTCGGCCATGGAGACCCAATTCATGAAGCTCCCGATGCACAGTTCTTGTGCTGATGTTGCTTCCAGAGGCAGTTTTGAGCTCTGTAGTAAGTAACGCAGCCCCACTCGGTGAGTTTGCATGGTCTACCGCTCCGTGGCTCCGTTTCTATTTCACAGTACTAGCACTTACAGCTGTCTGGCAGATACCTGGTGACATCCTATAATTCTCAACTCTCCATTCTACTGCCAGTGTGTTTTTGTCTATGGAGACTACATGACCATGTACAGGAGAGTCTGAAATGCCATTTTAAAGAGGAGTGTCCACATACTTTTGGCCATACAGTCTCTAGGCATCATTACTGCTGAAAGAGCAAGCCTGTAATACGATACAGATTATGACATTCAGCATCGCTGCTAGACCAAGGACTCAACATCTGCAAAGAGACAACTGTTATATAGGGATGAGGTTTCATTAGCAACTTCCCAGAGTCGAAGACAAACCTTCAAACTAACCTTCAACCCCATCCATAAGGTCATTCTCCAGCCATGGTCTACAAATCCGAATAATCCCCCAGTCTGGCGTCCCACCCAGCTGTGCGCTCATCATGCTGACATTTACCGAGTCTTTGCTTGTGGTGGCGATGGGCTGATTGTGCCCTGGTTTTCTGATCTCTGCTTATTGCAGCTGTTTCTCTGGCTTCACATGGAAATAACGCCACGCTCGATATTTCAATACTGAGATTTGGAGGGAGGTATTAGGAGCTAGGTGTTGACATTTAGCTGAGATGAGCCATTTTGTCTTTCCAGGCTGTGAAAGCAATGCTAGTCCTACCTCCATGTAAGGCGGAGCTTGGGTAGGTTAGCTATTGAGCAATGCTGTGACCTTGAACTGGAATCTGTCCTTCGTGGTGAACGTCAGCATTCGCGTTCGTTCCAAAACAATTTCCTGGTGAAGTGGAGTCCATTCAAACTGGCATTCCCTCTCCATGTACCCATGTATTGAACGAGGGAGGAAACATTTGACCTGACCTCAGCAGAAAAATAGATGAGCTAACAGACAAAAACTCATTCAACACGCTACATAATAAGCAGTACAAATGGTTCTTTCCACTCTTACCCGCTGTATCTGTATGTGCACAGTCACAAAAGAGTGGAAAACTAGTTGACCTGACCTCTCCATCCTACAGTAGACGTGAAAAGGGAGATGCTGTGGCGCCTGCCGTATGTACAGCTGTTCTCCCTAAAGGTTTAAAATCATTTTAACTTAAATCAACCTGTAATTTCACCAGGGGTGTTTAGCATACACTGAATTCAACTTTACAGGAGAGGCCAAAAACCTCATTTAAGTCTTATGTAAGTCAATGGAACCAGACTTCTTTCCAAGCGATTTTGAGCAATTTCTGTTGGTCCATTCATCGTGAAATCTTCACACAGTGTAAACAGCAGCTGCTGTGTTCAAATGATGCATACAAGTAAAAATCGACCAAAATAGAGATACGTGTTTTTCGTTGGACGGTGGCGAAATGCGCGCACTGTGTTCCTGCTACTATTGCAAGATGCTTTTATGCATGTCATTTAAATAAAGAAGAAACAGTCATGACCCCACACCAGCAGGAGCTCACCAATGCACCTTTGCAACCACAACTTACTAAAAATCTAAAAAACACATAAAGGCTGGTTCTCCTGACCCCCAGCCCATGACTGCCCCTCCCATGACTACTATTAAGGCTCTGTTATTGGACAAAGACAACTGAAAAACAGACGGAAGAGCAGGAAAGGAAACAACAGCAACAGCAACAACAACAACAGCTAAAACAACAATATCCTCTATGTTGGACTGATTCCACTCCATGGTACAGTGACTCGCTATCACCTCTTCAGGTAAAAAGTGGTATTACGAGACAGGACAGGCCAGGGCTAGCTGGTTAGCATGTTAACTTCAGTAGATACCTCTGCAGCACCGTACATAGACGTCTTCTGTACACCACCACTTTTCATCCTGTTGGTCATTTTAGTTCATTTTGGATGCTTAAAATCTGACTGGGGTGTGAGTGACGGGATCCATAGATTGGGAAGAGGTGTGGAAAATGGCTCCAGAGCAGATGTTAATGATTGGCTAAAAGGAGTGACTGCATTTGGGCGTGCCAAAGACCATAGTGTGAAGGAAGTAGCTGAATCTGCAGGTGTATGGAAGCGTACGGTCATACGGGTCTACCAGCAGTGGATAAAATCCCAATCTACAGGGAATTCTCCTCGGAATTGTGCCAGGGAAGGGATCCACCAAATCTGGACCAACTGACCAATTCTTTGATGTAAGAGTGTCTGAACATTGATGTGGCCTACATCCAGAAACTTGTCCAGTCCATGCCCAATCCAATCAAACATGGTCCATCTATAGCAAGAACTCTGGCAGCTTTACTGCTAAAGGTGTAATAGTGGAAACTAGTGAAGTGACATCCACCTGTCGTACCTGCTGCCTCCCACTGGAATCCCTTACCCCTGTTTTTGTCCTCCAGAACTCACAGCCCATGCTAAACTAGCTGGCATTCAGCAGCAGCGACTTGGCGATGCAGAGTAATTAGCGCGATAACAAGGGCCTGCATTAGAATGGGAACGAGTCCCAGAGGTCCTGAGCCATGGCCACTGAGATGGGGAGACGCATGTGGGCTTCCCATTAAAGGTGTGAGCAATGCTAGTTACGAGGGCACGCAGCCGAAGCCCACTCGCTCCTACACACCAGACAGACACTGCTGGGGATGGAGGAAGGAAAGTGATGGTGGGCGGTCAGGCTGGTGGACAGAGCATTAGTTCAAAAGAGGAACCCATGAGACTTAAAAGGAGGAGAGGAACAAAGACACAGTCGTGGAGGAAGCATGGTCATTTTGGGCAAACTGGCTAACAGAAAGATGGACCTGTATGAGGAAGGGGAGACGGGAGGAAGGAGTGCCATCTGGAATGTGAAAAGAAACACGGCACACACAAATCAGAGCAGCTGTGCTAACGATGACCTGCAGAGGAATCAATCGCAGTACGGAAGAAATCACTCTGCATTTAGTTGGAAATGTGTTTAAAGAATCTTCCAGCTTATTAGATCACCTGGGAACGCCGTCACTATTTGTCAAGCCAGTTTGAAGCTGCATTCCCTTGTTTGCGGTAGGCTTATGGATTGCAGACTGGATATTCCGTTAGTTTTATTGATGCTCCAACTGGAAATTCTGCCAACATAAGTATCAACGTTATCCATACTGCAACAGGGAGCGAACCATTCCGTCAAGAATCCAGTTTTCCCAACTTTTGCCGTCACCTGCAGCCGTGGAATAAACCGGATGTTGATTCTTTTAGGATCAATGGATGCTAAATGTCTCGTCTGCCTTCCTCCACCTTAAATAAACAATCCACACTAATAAAGCTCCTCTAATCAGCATCATCTTACGTTTATACCTATAGCACCGTCACCATGCCAGCATGGGGGCTCCGGAAATGCCCCTGTTTTAAACCGGAAGTTATAAATCCAATGGGAAGTCAGAGCAGACCGGCAGACATCTTGTGCTGTGCTTGTTTTGGCCAGCAGAGGGGGCTGCTGCTATCTACTGACCACTTCTAGCACTTGCTGGCCGAGTTTAAGAGAACGACACTGTGTAAACTCAACTGTTATGAGATTTGGAGGAGGGTTACGGGGCTCGTACTACCAGGTGATGGCAGGTTTTGTATAGACACACGGTCTACTTGAAAGTAACTCCATGCTGTCTACAAATACTGCACCACTTTTTAAGTATTCCAAATGTGCTATGTTGATAGTAGTCGTCTTCGTCTTTCCAGGAACCTCATTTATAACAGCCTCCGTGGATTCCGGAGTGAAGGTGTAAAGGTGGGAGGTGGGGAAACACATACAAACTCACAATGTTCCTGCTAATGTGAACAGGTAAACAAGCCTCATGTTCCGCCTACCGGACTGCCCACAATTTATAAATATAGACCATGCAAATGACCTCATGAGTGCTTTAATAGGGATACAGGTGATGGCCGAATCAAAGAGTGAAAAGATAAATCTGGGTATGTAAGGTGAGAGTTTCGTAGATCGAGGCAAGGAAAAACGTGTTGGTTGGTGGTCTCAGTAGTGGTGTCACTAATTAATAAACGAACAAGTACATCAATAGACACATCAAACAAAACACTTATGAACACTTTACATGACTTTGTGATCTAATAAGGAGCTTCGTTTGGTGTGAGAATGGTCTGTCCTGCAATTCTCTATTTTACCACAGGGTGTCACCAATTCTCACTCTCCTCCATATGTGTTTCATGGCATTGGCCAAACCTTCCAAACAATCCTGTTTTCCCACCAAGTATTTCTTTATTGATCCTGATATAAACACACCGTCTATAAATCAGGCCCCTGAACTTGTCCAGTATCCATTTTTTTCTTTTCTTTGCCATCGAGGAATCTCTCAAGTCTTCACTAACACCAAAATACCTATGTAATAATTACAACCCCTAGTTCCAAGACCTCTCAAAACAGTGTCTTCACTCATACGTCTCAAGAGTTCCTAAAGTAGACGCACAATGCTTTTCTGTTTTTTCTCTTTCTTGTTCCACGAACGTTCTGTTCCTCAAAGTTCAAACATCCAAAGCACATGCCAGAGGTAGAAACCACTTTCCTCAGCTTCCTTGTTGGAATTCCAGGCTTTTCTCTCTTTTCAAGGTGATGTCATCTTGCAACACAGTCCTTACTGCCCGCCTACCGGCAAGCTCGGCATGTTCTCACACAACACACAGAGAGCTAAACCAGTACAAACTGACCACTCTGAAACCAGTCCACTCCAGGCTAGCTTGTGATGGCAGACCTACCAGCTGGTTCTGCCGGACTTTCAGGATCGTACTCTGGATCAAATGGATAGAGCACAACCAATGCCATTGTAAGAACAGACACAGCGGTGTGGAGGTGGAACTCGTAGCGGGATGCTGCTCTGGTGGTTGACCAGTTAGAACAGAGCGGGTGTGCCGTCGGGAGGTGGGGCTTTAAGACACAGGAGGGTACAGACATACTCTTCGTTCAGTCATGGTTATTTGACCAATATGGTACAAAGTCTGGTGGAAAGCTTTCCCAGGAGAGAAGAGAGGCGCAAACGGGAGGTGGACAAAACCGTGAATGTTGGTCTTCGATGAAATGTGTCCTTTAGGATCACACCTACATGCACCTTGACCAGACCGGACTGCACAGATCCAACAGAGATGAAACTGAGGAATGACAACACTGCCTGAAGACATCTAGCCATTTATCAGTCTTATTTGGCTGTATGAATGGCTGATGAATAAAGACCTGCAGGTTAAAGACGGAGGAGATGGGAGAACGTTAGGAGAGTTTCTCCATATCCGGCATCAGTTGCTGCTCAATACCAATAATTCATTACCTCCTAATGGCCCTGCAGGCCTAACGTTGCAACCCAGGAATGTCTGTGTATGTGTGTGCAAATGTCATTACCAGCTCTTCTACTCGACTGTATAAATATACCGGAGCAGCTCCGTGCTCTCTGGTAGGTTCATTACCTTCTCTGTGTGACTCTGCATGGCCAGCGCCGCTCACTGTCATTTTCCAACACTGTTGATGTGTACGCATCACCATAGACGACAAACATGAGGAAGCATTTTTAGTCAAGTCAACTTTATTGATATGCGCTTTTTACAACAGATGTTCTCACAAAGCAGCTTTACAAAGACTCCAGGTCCAAACCTCCCAATGAGCAAGTCAAGGGGAAACTCCCTCAGAGCAAGAGGAAGAACCCTCGAGAGGAACCAAGACTCAAAAGGGGAACCTGTCCTCCTCAGGTCGACCCCGGATAGAACAAAAGGATCAGAGTTTATAATTACAGGGAATACTGAGTAAGAGCTGTTAGTGACTGTTAGATAGAAGACTACAATGATAGTCTATTAGAGAGAGTAGGAGGAGTGTTGGGTGTTGGGTGTTTTAGGAGGAGTGTTGAGTGTGTTTGAGACAGGGGAAGAAATGTCTGATTAGTCTGTGAGTACATAGCAGGATGGGCACGTGGGATTCAGGTGAAGCCCCTCACACCACAGGACAAGAAGAATTTGGGCAGTAGCTCCACAGCAGACCACAGGGTTTGGGCAGTAGCTCCACAGCAGACCACAGAGTTTGGGCAGTAGCTCCACAGCAGACCACAGGATTTGGGCAGTAGCTCCTCGGCAGACCACAGAGTTTGGGCAGTAGCTCAGCTTGGGCGCAGAGAACACACAGACAGATAGCTCTGACAGTTAGCTGGAAACTAATTACCAAAGGCTCTACTGAACAGGTAGGGTTCAAGCCTAGACTTGAAGATTGGGGCTGTGTCAGAGTCCGAACACTCACTGGAAAGTTCTTCCAAAGCTGGGGGGGGGTGCTTTGTATAAAAAGGCTCCACCCCCTGATGTAACTTTATTAGTTCTAGGTCCTCATAGTGAGTTAATGTGTCGGCAGCGGTCGAGCAGTACACAACACTATTGTTATCCAACTCTATATGCTTCTGTATATGCTTCTTCTTGGTATACTTTGTTCCACTCACTAGTCCCACAGTTTGAGATATCGACACCATTCGAGGTGCGGAATGTTCGGTCTGATCGGTAAGAGATGTTGTGCTTGTATACAGCTTTTTGATCTGACAGGCTTTTTTTTTTAGAAAAACTTTATAACATTCAGATTTTTTTCCTTGCCATTAAGAATGAATGGGGTGGAGCACGCCGTCTCCTGGACTACTCGACTGACTGACACTGTTTCACAAACACTATCTCAGGGCAGACCCCCAAGCACGAAATCAATGTTGGTCTGACCCGCACTTGCCCGTTTGTCTATTACTATTATCTATTATTAAACTACTCCAATCCACCGAGTGCAGCTGCAACATTAAGACGTGTGGAGTTCATCATCGTATAGCTACAATATTCACATCTACACCACATAATTACACAGCTAATTACATTTCAACTAATTACATGTTCAATTCACGTTTGAACAAACACTGAGCAGCTGCACAGGTCTTTATAAAGAGGAACCGTAAGCGGATTCAGTCAGTCCCCTGTGACTGAAACCCAACCAATAGCATGCAGTACCTCCACCAGCACCAATAACAGCTGTGACTGGATTGGGCATGTACTGGACAAGTTTCTGGATGTAGCCACATCAATGTTCAGACACTCTTACATCAAAGAATTGGTCAGTTGGTCCAGATTTGGTGGATGCCTTCCCTGGCACAATTCCAAGGAGAATTCCCTGTAGACTGGTATTTTAGCCACTGCTGGTAGACCCGTATGACCGTACGCTTCCATACACCTGCAGATTCAGCTGCTTCCTTCACACTATGGTCTTTGGTACGCCCAAATGCAGTCACTCCTTTTAGCCCATCTGCTCTGGAGCCATTTTCAACACATGGAGCGAGACATTCCCTGCACTGTCCCACCTCTTCCCAATCTATGGATCCCGTCACTCACATCCAGCAGGGTTTTATAGCCTGTGATCCTCATGCAGCGCCATCTGCAGGAGCCTGGAGTTACTACCACCTTAAACACACAAAGGGACTCATTGTTTGTCTGGAGAGATCACGAATGCCTCAGGGTACATCCGTCAGTGTGAATAGAAGAAGTTGTTTTCCTGTTGCATGGTTGCTGCATTTACTACGCAGTGAAAATCTTACTGGGTTCCTCCTTAAATGGCCAATCGGCCATGCTGACCATCAGAACTGCTTAAAATGACCTGTATTCATAAAGCCAGAAATGCATATGCTGTACATCTTCCAGTACAGCTGAATGTTGTTTAGTATAATCAGAATTAAAGCCATTTATAGCCCCCTGTTCTATGGCAGTCCGTGTGTCGTGTGGGAGCTGCCGCACAGCCAGGAGCTAGATTATGCAAGTCCAGTAAGAATGGGTCTCACCTTGTTCAGCGCATCACTCTCTCCTATTCACTCCCGGAGTATTCAAGTCTCATTGTTGTCCAGACACAGTGTCCTGTTTACCGAATATCTGCAGCCAGACGTAGCTGTATAATAGCTTGATGGATGCGTATGCCGTAGCCTGTATGGTCTGATCTGTTGTATTGATTTGATGCTGTTTTATTCTGTTCCTGATTGTGCTTTGCCAATTCTTCTCTGATCCTCAGGAAATCAGAGGAAGGCACTAGACTACTGAATTAGTGCTGCGGAAATAACGTCTGGCTCGCCAGAGCAGCAGGAAACTGAGCCGGCGCACAAACGCAGTTTAACATGGGATCAGAATGACCACTAATGGCCATATTCAGTAGACACTGTTACAGATTGGTGGATGTGGTGGATCCGAATGCAGAGTGAAAGTTTATTTCATTTTATTTTATTTATTTAAATAGAAATAAATGTAGAACCATAGAATTGACTCCATAGAAGGGTGCATGGGAGTACTGGGTGACTATAGACCACAGTGCTACCACTACACCACCGAGGCTGTGCGGTAGAGGCAGGAATATGACCCAGGCCCCCTGCTGGTGGACATCAGCATGGACTGACCCCTTACAGACACATTTAGAACCTAGTGTGCTTTTATACTGATCACGCAAGTTTCTGGATGTAGCCACATCAGTGTTCAGACACTCTGACATCAAAGAATTGGTCAGTTGGTCCAGATTTGGTGGATGCCTTCCCTGGCACAATTCCTAGGAGAATTCCCTATAGACTGGGATTTTAGCCACTGCTGGTAGACCCGTATGACCGTACGCTTCCACACACCTGCAGATTCAGCTACTTCCTTCACACTATGGTCTTTGACACGCCCAAATGCAGTCACTCCTTTTAGCCAATCATTAACATCTGCTCTGGAGCCATTTTCCACACATGGAACGAGACATTCCCTGCACTGTAGCACCTCTTCCCAATCTATGGATCCCATCACTCACACCCTGCAGGGATTTATAGCCCCGTCATCCTCGTGCAGCGCCGTCTGCAGGAGCCTGAAGTTACTACCACTACTACGACTGGATGGGCTGCCTGGCCCATCAGTTTTTGTTCACCTCAAACGGTCAGTGTGCACAAAACTCCTGCACCTAAAGGTGAGACTCCATAGGAGAAGGTGTTACGGCAGGTCAAAGGTGCCTTATTTAATGCACGGTTCATGAATGATATTTTCCCTCCTGTTCATAAGATACGGCCAAATCAATGCCAAGTAGGGGAACCAACAAATACTGCTTCTTTAGAACACAGTGCAATGTGCACAAACCTTAACAGGAGATCAGTAAGATCACCACGGCTTGGACTGCCATGACCTCAGCAGGAACTCTCTGCCAGCCCTTAATCATTATCCCTGCTCAGATTCACGGCTGAAACTGAAAGTAATGGGACTTTTAAAGCAACAGAAAGATTCCCAGCTAACTCAGCAATGCAGAACACCTCCCTATATGTGTGTGTGGTTCACCCTGGTGACCTCGCTGTAATGAAGGCGGTAGAGACAAATGGATTAACCTCTGAACCCAGCAGCTGAAACATCAACATGAGGTTTCTATTATTAGCAGAGTTGTTGTACCCTCCGGGAGGGAAGAGGAAAAGGAGATGTAGCAGACACCTCAGAGTCACTGCTGAACTGAGAATCATCCACCAACCAAAACTAGCCCAACAGCGTCCTGTGGGCGGCGTCCTGTGGGGCAGCGTCCTGTGCCCACTGATGAAGGACTAGAGGATGGCCAACACTGCACTGTGCAGCAGCAGATGAGCTATCGTCTCTGACTGTACATCTACAAGGTGGACCAGCAAGGTAGGAGTGTCTAATAGAGTGGACAGTGAGTGGACACAGTGTTTAAACACTCCAGCAGCACTGCTGTGTCTGATCCACTCACACCAGCACCACACACACTAACACACCACCACCACGTCAGTGTCACTGCNNNACTCACACCAGCACCACACACACTAACACACCACCACCACGTCAGTGTCACTGCAGTGCTGAAATTGATCCACCTTCATTGACCGCACCACCTGGTGTCCTGGAGGACAGCCCACAGCCGTCACCCTGTTCTACAGTGCCGCCTGGTGTCCAGGAGGACACCCCAGAGCCGCTACCACAGAGCTCCCAAATTCAGGTTCAGTAAACCAGCACCACACACACTAACACACCACCACCACGTCAGTGTCACTGCAGTGCTGAGAATGATCCCCCACCCACATCATACCTGCTCTGTGGTGGTCCTGTGGTGGAGGCCACCCCTACCCCCTTGTCGACAGCGCCTTGTGGTGTCCTGGAGGGCATCACAGAGCCGCCACCTTCATTGACAGTGCACCTGGTGTCCTTTAGGGCACCCCACAGCTGTCGCACTGCTCTACAGTGCTGCCTAATGTCTTGGAGGCCACCCTAGAGCCACTGCCATTGTCAACATCACCGCCTAGTGTCCCAGTGGGCACCCTATAGTAGCCGCACTGCTTGATAGCACCGGCTGGTGTCGTGGAGGGCATCCAAGAGCCATCGTCCTCGCCGATAGTGATGCCTGGTGTGCTGGACGGCACCCCAGGGCCTCCCCCCTCATCAATAGAGCTGCCTGATGTCCTAGAGGGCACCCCAGAGCTACCACCATCATCAGCAGCGCCACCTGGTGTCCTGGAGATGCAGCACTGAAATATAAGAGAAGACCTTTGTGGCTAAACTAAGAAGATGTGTTACCTTAAATTTTAAAATAAGCTGAATTTTCATATTTTACATAAACATTGTGACAACAATTAAGACAAAGTGTTAAACCTACAGTGTGTATGTA
>CM067497.1:1119537-1130861 GCA_034552555.1 Semaprochilodus insignis
TTGCAGTCTTTGGTGACGGTGACGTGGTGTTAAGGACAGTCGTGGTAACGGTCTGTGTGCATGTAGTCCTGCGTGGTGCAGCCGTCTGCCAATGGTGCTGCACTAACAGGATGACTCACGGAGGACATCACTGCTCGCAGAGTGTCTGTAATCGTGGCTGGTGGGTCACTCAGGTACATGTGTTGTTTATATAAATATATCTATTTGAAACCGTATAAAGGGCCTTTGTAGGAGTACTCCAACCTTCAATCTAACTAGCATTTAATGCTATTTGTCCTGTTATACAGTATCCTGTAGCACAGCACTGCGACTGTCAGCCTGTTTAAAATAAATAAACACATCAATAAATCATCTATGTGTCGCTCATCACTCAGGTTCAAAGCATTTGTAGTCTTTGTAGTATTTCTAAGCCTACGTGCTCCTTCAAAATATGTCATCAGAAGGGAGTTTTCCGAAGACCCATCCAAACATATCCACACCAACAGCGTTCTGGAACATCACTTCACTCACACGAGAACATAAAATTACTCAGAAACTCTCCCATGAGCACATAAGCCAGCCCACTAGAGGAGATAATACCTCCTAAAATGAGATATAAAATACCCAAAGACGAACATTACAGGCATGCATGTTGTGCAGAAGAACAAACCTGTGGTGATGCCGCCGTGTTAGCGTGTTTCTAAACAGCACCAAATGAGCTGCATTCATTTCTATGGATTAGCGGTGAAGTACAGTCGCTGCTGAAAGTTACACTTGAGTACAAAGCCAGAAAAGCCCAGGAGAATGACAACTGGGAGTCATGCCAAAGCCAGTGCCCAGCCGTATTTTAGCCTGCATGCTCAACCAAGGTAAACAGTGAGAGGCGTGGGCAAGCTTATTGCAGCGGTTCACCTGTCCACACAAAAACAAAGAAAACTGGGGTCTCAGAAATCCCCACCTTGGAGAGCATTTTCAGACAACCTCGGTCATCTATAACACTGTGTTCCACGTGGACGGGAGGCCAGAACCGAGAGAAAACGACTATCAAACATACCCAGATATCCGGTCTCTAAACAAACCTCCTTCACTCTCTAAACCCCTCGGTAGGAGGTGTATAGGCATGTTTACTATATTGGGTGGATAGAATTGTCCCTGCCAATATTTCGGGTGTATAGAATTGTCCCTGCCATTATTTGGGAGGATAGAATTGTCTGAGCCAATATTTCGGGCGTATAGAATTGTCCCTACCAACATTTTGTGTGGATTGAATTGTCCCTACCAATATTTGGGAGGATAGAATTGTCCCAGCCACTATTTTGGGTGGATAGAATTGTCCCAGTCAATATTTGGGTGTATAGAATTGTCCCAGCCACTATTTTGGGTGGATAGAATTGTCCCAGCCATTATTTGGGAGGATAGAATTGTCTGAGCCAATATTTGGGTGCATAGAATTGTCCCAGCCACTGTTTTGGGAGGATAGAATTGTCCCAGCCAATATTCTGGGTGCAAGCGCGATTGCCAGAGTTAACTTTAGATAATTCCACTGTGCTTTGGAGAGTCCATGTCTCCAATACACATAATTTAGGCATGCTAGCATTTGATTGACTGAAGGGAATGGGCTATTCCAAGGATCATGTCATGACCTGGAAATACAGTACTTACTGCTGGACACGGAGGACCTGAGAGCTGATCAGTGTGCTAATGGTAAGTTATCGGTGCTTGACTGGGATCTAAAGCTGTAGAAACCTTTCACTGGTGAAGAACCTTCATTATGTGGAGCTTCTCTGAACTATAAGAAGGTAATTCACTCTCATTGACAAATGTGTTTCTTTTAATTACCTCACAAGGTTCTATAGGGAACCAAAAGTTGTTTTCCTATGGTATCACTCCACAGAACTCGCTGTAGGACCTTTATTCCTAATGTGAAGCAAGGTAACCATCCAATGGAGAAGACAGCCATCTCAATATTTCCATGAATGGGAATTACTGGCTGCACTTAAATGGGATGGACGGCTAGATGGAGCCCGCGGTGGTTAGGCTTTACATCCACATGACCTTTCCAAACAAGGCCTTACACAAATACCAGCTAGAACACCACCCAGCCTTTCTCAGCTCGCCCGCCCGTGCGGCCCGACACCGTCCGATGGAGCATGCAAATCAGTTCCAGCCCCACTGAAGTATCGATTGTAAAGGCCGTAATTCTTTCAGGCTACAGTGGGCATGTGTAAGGTGACCTGGCAATGATTTAGAGCCGGATTAGAGTTTCGCTAATCTCGTTTTTATAGGTCCGCACGTATGATGAATCACTGACCTCTGGGGAAAACCTGAGGTTGCCTTAGTTAACCCAGTATCAGTTCAGGATCTTCCCTTTTCGGCCCAACACATCTAAATAAATCTTCTTTTTATTAAACGCAGCATCGCTGTAAATCACTGTCTTGGAACATAATTTAATTTCCTACAAAACTATATTAGATTCTCGGCATACACTTCATCATATCCTATATGTCACGGTCTTCCTTTCCTCCTGGCAGACTCATTGAACTCTCCGCTGCAGAGCTCCACCTCATACTGCAGTGTTCAGACTGTAATACATGCATGGTGTTCCCCCGAGGCTGACTGCTCCAGCAGGGCCTGTTAAACACTTGTCAAAGGTAAGATCACCTTCTGAACCGAACTGATAACTCCTGCCAGCTCTTGCTCTTCTCCAACGTCAGGTTCAAAGGCGTCAGTAGGTTTCCTGTCTCGCTTGTTTATTGTCCAGCTTTCACATCCATAAAGAACCAGCTCGGATTTATGGAGTAGCCTGAACCTGCAGCACCAGTTCATCCATAAAGGCTTGCTAATGTCTAAAGTGCTAATACACTCACTGGCTCAGAGATGGCATTAACCACGGAGACCAACAGTGCAGTACGTGACCGACTCTGAAAGCCTGGACGCTCCTGACTGACCAGTGTAAACGGGAGTGTAATGTTTCCATGCGATGACTCAAAAGACGTGATAGCCGTGAGGGTCAGAATGTACCCTGGTGACCTAAAGAGCTGAGTAGTTCCCAGTACACTGGTTTTATGTGACTCACTGACTACATGCACACAGACCGTTACCACGACTGTCCTTAACACCACGTCACCGTCACCAAAGACTGCAACGGTGTCGTACCAGACTGTCATGGAGTGACTCAGAACGGCAGCGGGTCATCTTCAGTGACGAGTCCCGCTTTAGTCTTGGTGGAGACGACCAACGAATCCGTGTGTGTAGGCACCGTGGTCAGCACCAAGATGAACGTTCTGTTGAAGACTTGGTGTCACTCCACCTCCACCCCTACCGCACCATCTGCAGGAACTGTGTGAGGACATTCAAGCTACATAGGATGGATTATCACAGGACACCATTAGGAACCTCTATAGCTCCAGGCCGAGACGTCTGGCGTGTTGGGTTAGAAGACCAAGGTATCAGAAAGTGAGTTAAGAGGGATCAGATGGGCAATGAAATGTTGGCAGGATGCTAAGCTAACGTTAGCATCTGTTTGAAGCATAATTGATCCCAGTAATATAGCATATCGTACGTGAATGAGAGTAAGTGTAACATCATTTAAGGTGGAACGGGAAACAAGGATAAGAAGCCAACTTCAGCTTCAGTCTCATCTCTCTCTCTCTCCACTATTCGAGTTACAGTCAGCAAACCAAACTGAATGGACACACATTCCCAAAACACACTCCAAAATCTTGTGCACAGCTTCCCAGAAGGGTGGAGGCAGGCCTTACAGCACTAAATGGGGGGGCAACTCCGTATTGATGGCCATAGGCTTAAAAAGGGATGTCCAACAAGATCATATAAGTGTGATGGTCAGGTGTCCACATACTTTTGGCCATATAGTGTATATGCACTCAAACCCATTTTCCCCAGCTGTTTTCAGACGGCTGCTGGAATGCTGCACTCGGGCCTGGCCCGAAAGTCTTCTGGGTAGGGCTTGGGAGAGTGTTTTGTTGCGGTAGCTATTTTCCCACACTGTGAACATTATTTTTACAACTTTAGTAAATGTTTAGTTGGGAAAGACGCAAACTCTACTCACCCGAGAGAGTCCCTGGGACATGTTGTGGTAAGACGTTGACCATCAGAGAAAGTCTGGTGGAGTTGCACAAATGTTTTCTGTTTGTTTCTCCAAACGCTGCACATGTTGCTAACCAAATAAAGCTCTTGGAGGATCCTCTTCTGTGGTCGCCAGTTAACCATAAGAGATTGCTGGCTGGTCAGGTTCCATGGACATCCCAACATAATTATAGCATATCTCCGCTAGCCTCCATCGTTCTCGAAGCGGCAGAGAACATGTTCGCCCGGCTGTCTGTCATTCCAATGGAGCTGGAGTGATTGGCAGTGATTTGAATGCTGATTTGTGGTACTCTCACAGCGTTGACAAGTTAATCACTGAGGGGGTGGAGATGAAATCAGTGCTGTTTCGAAAAGGGTGGTGCTTTGTGTAACTTGTAACTTCTCATCAACAGGCGGCTTGGGAACCACCATGCTATAAAACTTCAAAGACCACCAAACCAGCAGTGTCAAACATTACTGTCTGGAGTTTGGAGCACGGACCACCACCACGGCATAAATCATGCTGGCAAGGTCAATGGCAATTCCAGGTCTAGGCAGAGGAGAAGGAGCCCTGAATCAGAGAGAGCACATGAAGAACACATGAAGCCGAGAGTCACCGTGTTCACGTCCTTCTGGGACCACGTCACAAGGTTTTCTTTAGCGGGGGGTGACAGAAAACTCCCACCAAGTCCTAACTACTGTTCTCTGATGAGCCGATTTTAGGGAAAAACGAGTTTCAGGTCTAAGCAGCCGACTTCCAGAATGCGGTGGGGGAGGGGTGACGAGGTGGCTGATGTGAGGCAATACGTCCGTTTAAGCAGACAGGAACTGGACCCCTTTCACCCTATTCACTTGAATAGCCATGTACCATCTTGCTTTATACATGATCTTTGGCTGCATGTCTCCTGATATGGTGGCTTGGTGGTCTTTTATCCAGGAGAACTCCCCCGTGTGGTCAATCATGCACCCGCACATCATGTACCAACAGAAGATAAACACACAAAATGGCCACAGACAAGACTATAACGACAGGTGGTCATAAGACCCCCACCTTTAACAACAAACATCCCATATTTACACTCATCATCAAAATAACAGCTGCACCCAGAAGGAGGTGTGGGATTGCAGGTGTGTTGGGAAGGAAGATAAAGGTGACCAGGATCAATAACTGATGATAAATTTAGACTGATATGATCAATATTTATTGAGCTACACATACAGAAGTCTGTCTCTCAGTATGGCGTTGGGCCGCCGTGTTTGCTAACCCAACACGCCAGACGTCTCGGCATGGAGCTGTAGAGGTTCCTAATGGTGTCCTGTGATAATCCATCCCATGCAGCTTGAATATCCTCACACAGTTCCTGCAGATGGTGCGGTAGGGGTGGAGGTGGAGTGACACCAGGCCTTCTGGACGTGTGACGTGTGACAACAAACCGTTCATCTTGGTGCTGACCATGGAGCCTCCACACACGGATTCGTTGGTCGTCTCCACCAAGACAAAAGCGGGACTCGTCACTGAAGATGACCCGCTGCCATTCTGAGTCACTCCATGACAGTCTGGTACGACACCATTGCAGTCTTTGGTGACGGTGACGTGGTGTTAAGGACAGTCGTGGTAACGGTCTGTGTGCATGTAGTCCTGCGTGGTGCAGCCGTCTGCCAATGGTAGTGACCAAGTTTCACTCCTATTGGTTGATTCTGGGTGCAGCTATTCTTCTTGAGTGAATGATAAAACATGCAGCCATCAAGTTCCAAGACTCCACTACAGCCACTCACTCAAACCACTGCAGTTCAAACACTCAAGCTGAAAATCAGCTAATCGCAGGTCATGACATCATGGAACAGAACATTAATATGGGTAGGATAATAAACCCATATCCAGAATATATGCATGACTTAGATCTTTGGAAGTTCTTTGGCCCACATTAAAAAATAGCTCCATGCCCCGGAGGCCCAGAGCCCTGCAGACTGTTTTACTTCTCCTAATTCATCAAATTCAGCTCACGAAAGTGTTGGTAATTGGCTGGTGAGCTGAGTCAGGTGACTGAAATAAGCTAAAATGTTAAACTCTGCAGTTTGTTGGCCCTCCAGGGTGTGCTCCACACAGCAGGATTCCCCAGCTCACTCCTAATCTCTACCCATTGTACAAGAGTTGCAGTCAGTACCACTTGAGATGGGGGGCCTGGTTTTACCCCTAAATTAGCACAGATGTGCACTTAGTTTGTGTTTATGTAAGTGAGTTTATACATTAGCTCACATCCCAAACCACACCGGTCCACTGGAGACTGTCCCGACTCTCCCAATTACCCCTTGTAGTCTGCACAATGAAAACGTATGATCTGCTAAATACTTTACAGGTAAACAGCAAACAGGTTATGGCTGGCTGGGTGGGACGGGTTAGACAATTGTTGGTTGCTTGTGGAAGCAAAGATTCTAATTATGAGAAATTAAGTCATAATTATGAAATATTGAGTCATCATTATGAAATGCTAAGTCATAATTTTGAGGAAGCAAATTATAGTTATGAGCTGCTGTCATAATTTTGAGATTCTAAGTCATAATTATGAGGAAGTAAATTACAGTTATGAGATGCTAAGTCATAATTATGAGGTACTAATTTATAGTTATGAGATGCTAAGTCATAATTTTGAAGTTCTAATTTATAGTTATGAGATGCTAAGTCATAATTTCGAGATGCTAAGTCATAATTATGAGAAAGTAAATTACAGTTATGAGATGTTAAGTCATAATTATGAAGTTCTAATTTATAGTTATGAGATGCTAAGTCATCATTTTGAGATGCTAAGTCATAATTATGAGGTACCAAGTCATATTTCAAATGAGGCATGATAGTGGAATGCCTCTATTGGGCTCATATCTGGTGAATGTACAGGTCACACCATTCATTGGTACCAACTGGTAACGTGACTCTGATTGGACCCTGATTGCCAGTCCTCTAGGTCCAGTTAGCAACCTCACAAGCCCAGGTGTGGCGCTGCATGCGGTGTGGTTGTGTTAACAGAGGCACTCTGGTGGGTCTTCTGCTCCCATATCCCATGAAAGCTAAAGAAAGCCGCACTGACCTGCGGGATATGTGTGTGGGGCTCCTGCATTGAATGTGGATGTGGTTTCTGCCAGAGTCAGTGGTCTGTTCACACGAACAGTTCTAGCCAGACGCCACCAGTCACCATCATTAAGCACCCATGGGCGGCCACTGCGCTGTCCACTCTGGGTGGTGATGCCTTCTATGATGTATTCCCGGTACACACGTGACACTGTGGATCGAGGAATGTTAAAAGCCCTCACAGCTTCGGAAATGGAATGTCCCATGCGTCTGGCTCCCACTATCATGCCTCATTCATACTCCGATAATTCCCGTCTCCTTGCCCTGAGCACGCTGGGCAGTGTTTAACCTCACCTACAAGAGAACGCCTCACAACTCCACTACACAGTCCAGGCTTTAGCTCAAATCGTCTGGCTAACAGAGCAATCCTTTGTGAAAGCGTTGCTCCGGTGAACCATTTGCCGGGTTCATGTCGCTGCCATACCCGCCCGCTTGAGAGTGACACTAATAGACTCTGCCAGGAGACTCCAACTTTTGTTGCACATTCAAGCCATCATGGCACATTATGGACGTCGTAAGCCTGGCAATTTCTTCCTTTCACCGCGCTCATGAGGGGGAGATCCATTCATCACCTTCCCAGCATGAGGAGAGTAATGCGGTGTGTACTGCACACCTTCCAACGTGCCGCGTCCAGACTACACACAGGCGGCTGCCGTCATAAAACATTTAGCGCCCGTGCTGCGCCGATACCTGGTAACTCTCCATCGAGGCTGAGAGCACATCAGGCCCGTTCTTCAGCCCCACATGAATATTTCAGCATGCTAATTTCAGGCTCCCCATCGGCCGTTTAAATTAGGAGAGAGAAAATACGCAGGGAAAAAAATGCCCCGAAAGCGTTTAACACAGGTGGCGGAAAATAGATGGAGTTGTCCGGAAAACCCTCATGAGCCGAATGGATTTTTCTCCCAAATGTCCACGGCTCCTTCACTTTCGATCCAGAAGGGCTGAGCTTTTCTTCTCTCGCTCTGTCTCCTAGCATATGCTCCATCCATGTTTACTCTCTCATCCCCCCTAATCCCTCTCTCTCTCTTCCTTCCATTCCATCTCTCTCCATCCTCAAGTACTCCCTCTCTCTCCCTCCTTCACTCGTTCTCCTTCTTTTATGCAGGCGAAGCCATAAAACTCCAGATATCCTCTCCCTGGAACGCTCCGTGTGGTACCCGCTCCGGCAGTGCGCTTGTCTTTGCGCAGTGAACATGATACATTACTCCAGCTGTGGTAATAAGCTCCAGTTGCCAAATGTAATTCCGGGCTAATCATACCAACCGTTTATGCTCTTCTCCACATCCAAATTAAATATCGTCACGGGTTATTATGACTCGCGCGGCTGTGCCACTCTCAGTGCAAGAGGAGATTCAAGATGGCTGTGCGTAACACACTCTGGTGTACATACAGTTTGATTCCAGTCTAAACCATATATGGAAAATCACATACACTGTTGGGCCAAAATGTGATAACCACTTCATACCACTTCATTAGGTCCACCTCCCTGTATCTACACCCACTGTCCACTCCTTCAGCTCCACTGACCATACAGGACACTCTGTAGTTGTACAGGTCCAGACTGTAGTCCATCTGTTTCTCTGTGTACTGTATTACCCTGTTCTTCAATGGTCAGGACCCCCACAGGACCACCACAGAGCAGGTATGATGTGGGTGGTGGATCATTCTCAGCACTGCAGTGACACTGACGTGGTGGTGGTGTGTTAGTGTGTGTGGTGCTGGTGTGAGTGGATCAGACACGGCAGTGCTGCTGGAGTGTTTAAACACTGTGTCCACTCACTGTCCACTCTATTAGACACTCCTACCTTGCTGGTCCACCTTGTAGATGTACAGTCAGAGACGATAGCTCATCTGCTGCTGCACAGTGCAGTGTTGGTCATCCTCTAGTCCCTTATCAGTGGGCACAGGACGCCGCCCACACATCGCTGCCCACAGGATGCTGACTAAAGGACGCAGTCCACAGGACTCTGGCCACAGGATGCTGCCTACAGGACACTGTTAGCTCATTTTATTTAGTCTATTTCCACATGTTGCTTCTGTGCAATCATCGGGGGTGGAATCATGCTGTAAACCAGCCAATCAGAGCAGAGCTCATCTCATTATTCATGAGTTCACCAAATAAGGGAAAACAGCTCGTTTCATTTTAGAACTGGGCACAGTGTAGAACCACATCTGGGCATTTTTCATATGCCTACTATATAGAACATCATAGAACAATGTAAACACTGAACAGATACGGTCTATGGCAGATTTAATGATCATTACAGAAGGACTGTGGCACAACATACAGGGTATGTGTATAGGGTATAGTGTGAGAACTGGACCTTCGGAGCATTGGAAGAAGATCACCTGGTCTGATGAGTGAAGGGCTCAACGTTAGCTGCCTTTACCTGGAGACATGATGGACCAGAATACACTGTGGGATGATGATGAGCTCTGGGTAATGTTCTGGGGATACATATGAGCATCATTTTGACACATGCCACCTACCTAAACATGGTTGAGGAGCAGGAACACCCCTTCATGGTCATGCTATTCCTGGATGGCAATGGCTTCTTTCAGCGGGATAATGACCTGCCACACTGCTGACATCTTACAGGAATGGTTTGAGGAACATGACGAAGAGCCCAAATTCCCCAGACTGGAATCTGATCCAGCATGTGTGAGATGAATAACGAGCCTTTGAGTCTTTACCGATACATGATTATTCCCTTGGTATTTTCTCCTCACTCGTACATCTTGGACAACATCACGCTATAGTAATAACCCTGAAGCTGTTAGGGGGCCCCCTGGTGGCCGCAGTGCCCTAGGCATCTGCTTATGCCTTTTATTGGGTGGAGCAGGAAACAGCTGCTGCCATTCACTTATATTAGATTAGTTTGTTTATCCCGACCTTTGTAAACAAAGCCTTTGATGTGTCTGGACCTCTGGATGCTTTAGTGCCCCGGTTCTGTAGCATCACCTTTATTTTAATCAGTTCAGGATCAGAATTGACTTCACATTCAATTTCATACACAGACCCACTTACTCGGAAACCTCCCAGCCGAGAAGGGGGGGTTTAATTTGACACTGTCAGGATCTCTCTCTCTCTCTCTCTCTCTCTCTCTCTATGTCTCTCTCTCTCTCTCTCTCTCTCTCTCTTTCTATAGCAGCACTTCAAAGAGCCTGCAGAGAGTGTGTGTTCCTCGCAGCTGATGATTCCTTTCCTCAGGGACGACGCCCTCGCTTCCCTTCCTCTGCTCTCTCCCTCTCAGTGCTGGGGAGGCTGCGCTCCTCTGGGACAGGGGGAAAGGAGCAGTGCCGACGCTTGGATACACATGACCGGCCAAGCAGGAAGTCGGGGCTGAGGCCACGAGCATTCGCATAACCTCCATGACAGGGGAGCTTATCTGCGAAGAGCAGGTGTGTATCGGAGTGTTCGGTCTAAATAATGAGCAACACTCTCCATTCAGCTGGTCGGGGAGGGAAGACGTCATCAAAGATGGACTTGTCACATTAGGAGGGTTACATTTTTGGCTTGGAATAATAATTAAGCAGCACAGCCAAGGAGAGAGTGTGTGCGTGGTTGTGCATCACTGTGCAGCCACGACCAGAATGCCGCCCCCTCTGGCATCATGTGATGAAACAAAAATTCCATATGGTTTATCCTTCCTGTGTTGTTCTCTAAATGTCACTGGATGCTCTGAATTACCAGCCAGATTCCGAATATTACACTCATCTTCAAAAGAATAGTTCCACCAACAGCTGCACCCAGAAGGAGTCAACCGACAGGAGTGAAACTTAGTGTGTAGGTTTGACATGGTGAGACATGCGAATGATTCAAGTTTCACACTCGGCCGTGCATGTGACGTAAGCAAGGACGGGTCTTATCTCTGTACCCGACTGACCCAACAGCCACGATTACAGACATCCAGCGAGCAGTGGTGTCCTCCATGAGTCATCCTGTTAGTGCAGCACCATTGGCAGACGGCTGCACCACGCAGGACTACATGTACACAGACCGTTACCACGACTGTCCTTAACACCACGTCACCGTCACCAAAGACTGCAATGGTGTCGTACTAGACTGTCATGGAGTGACTCAGAACGGCAGCGGGTCATCTTCAGTGACGAGTCCCGCTTTTGTCTTGGT